>JALBCR010003688.1:0-44696 GCA_030710515.1 Abscondita cerata | reverse complement strand
CCTGGCTACAAAAGACATAAAAGTTCGTTCATGAAGAAATGTTCGAAATGGCCCCTGTTAACCAATATGCGTGCGCAGCAGGTCATTTCCTTGACATTCTTCTCTCTAACCATATCTTCTATGCATATATACTTTTTTCTCCAAACTGTGTGAGAGACGAATACCCCCCTCCCTTCCCCTCCCCCCCCCCCCCTTCCTCCCCTCCTCCCCCTCTCTCTCCTCCCTTCTCCTCCCCCCCCTCCCCCCCTCCCCTTCTCCTTCCCCTCCCCTCCCCCTCCTTTTTTTTTTTTCTTTCAAAGCAATAAATGTGGGGGTGTAATCGGGCACTACTCATGTGTGTCGCTCGCGCTAACACTCTCCTCGCTCTCCCTGCCCCACTCCTATCTTTACTCCTACATTATTGTTTTTGTACACTTGTCTTTAATCTGTTCTCACAAGAAAACTGAGAGGTGTGATAATCAGGTGTTCTTTGCTGGCCAATTACTGCACTCTAAATTACTGATCCAGCTCGGAAAACGTTCGGAAAGATATTCAGAAACAGCTCTAAAATTATGAGCAGGAGCACCATCATGTTGGAAATGAGTAAGATTTGTACCACATTTAATGGCAACATCATGTCTTTCCAAGTCACTTGAAGAAATTTTAAAATATTTGCCTTCCATTTAAATATAATTCAGAAAAGAATCAATCAATTATTCTGTTACTGAGATGCACACCACAAATTATTGAGCAATATGGCGATCTCAATTTCTCAACAGTAACATGAGGTTGTTCTGCATCAATAGTTATTACTGTCTATTAAATACACCAAGAGTTGCAATTTTTGCCTGTCAGTAAATAAAATTTATAAATATGGACCGTTGCCAGTTTTAAAAACATCGAGCGTACTTAATCTTCTCTGATTGGCTGATTACAGGTTGCTGAAAATTGTATTCTATACGGCTTGAATCGATTTTGTTTAAAATTAAACGAGCTTTTTCTGTAGAAGTACACACTCTCACTTGCAATTTCACTGGGTATGGTTTTGGTTTATAATTTACATATGCTGAAACTTTCAGTCTTCTGATTAAACTTTTGCTTAGCTTGTTTCATAAATGATCCGTATAGTTTTAAATTATTTTCCAGTTTGAAAAAAGTCTTTATCTGGTTGTCTTCTTTCCATATCTTTGCAAATATTTCACTGGTTTATTACTTACTTGTTGCTAGCATAATAATAAAGCATGTCGTTTCTCTTCATTTCATTGTTTATTTTGAGAATTTTATGTTTTTAAAATAAATCACCGTGAATAATACAACTTACTTATGTAAATCAAATTATTGATTAGACAGGCTTTTGTTTCAACAGGTTTGTTTGAAGCATTTGTTTCATAGCTGCCTGTGTATTATTTGCAGCTTAATTGTATCAATAAACTACTTTTAGTATTTACAAAAAATGGAGTGAAGTATATCGAACCTTATATCAATGAAATCGCAAAAACAAAAGTTATTACGGCAGATCACAAATAACAGATTAACAATAAAAATGTAAGTTTGTGTTATATCTCGAAAATCAAGAGGTTATGACATTTTGAGTAATATTGAATTCTACGTAAAATATGTATAAGATGTCATTTTTAGTTCAGTTCTAAAGTAAGTAGTAGTGGAACAGGACAACATTAAAAATCGACTGCTTTCAGTTTTTTCACAAAATTTCAAAAGTTGAAGACATGTCAAATTCTGAAAGTTAACATTTGCTTGTAATTCGGGGTTCAACTTTCTACTTAACTGATTTACTCATTTTGCATATTAAGAATACTCATGTTATGAGATATAGGTAGTATTTGGCGCACCCTGTATATATATATATATATATATATCTATGCATTGAAGTAGCAAACATGGTCATCTTCTCGATAAAAATTATTGAACAAAATTACCTGATATACTTAAATACCCGATAAACATTTAAAACGGGAGGGTCAAACACAATTAATCACCAACTGCCAACCACTACAGTATCAACTTCTCTCTTCTTCTGAGTCATTAAATTTTTACTTTTGAACTTTCAGCCTTGTGGTTTGTTCTTCATAAAAGAACCCGAGGCGTAGAGGGAGAAGCCCCGTTCTTGCGCACTAGCGATACTACAGTGCTCATTTCTACCACACTAGTGAAGTGGTGAAGCAGTCAACATAAACCAAATACCTGGTTTGAGGCTGAGCTTTCATTTGATTTCTGACTTAGTCAGCAGTGGCCATTTTTAAATATTAGAAATAGGATGTAGTAGCTAAAAATTCTTGTTCAGTGTGGCTGATATTTATTGTGCTTGTTAAAAAAACTTCTACATCCCCGCTCAAATATTTAACGTTTGTGAATATTCAAAGTTGAATCTTCTGCCTGAATTCCACAGTGTTTTGCCAACACGAGCACAACAGTTATTCGAAAGTGTCGGTCGGAATTTTCACACATGAACATTCGTGTTTTCACAGACAACACACCATAGCCATTGTCTTCAATTATTGAACGTTGATGGATTTGCAGTGGCTCTTCATTTGTAATGAAAAGCAGCACATAGTCACTTTTCGGTCTGCTGGGCAAAGATTGCACGTAATGGGGAATAGCTCAGCCTAGGTGCCAGCCGTCAATTTAGACAACGCATCTGAGACCTCTCACGCTTCAGCTCTCTAAATCTCTCTTCACCTTTGCCACTGATTTCTTTACCCTACACCCAAGCATAGCCAAATTTCGATTCGCCGCCATCGCCATCACCACCGTTCAGACAACCAGAAGCGCAACACGAAAGCTCGACGTCTGCTTGTGGCACTTACCGCTGAACTCGTTTTTCTTGTCGGTGCTCAGATCTAATGCCAGTAAAATGGAGATACGACGCACTGTGTGGAATGTCGGGAAAAATCTCTTAAAATAAACGTTTCATCCAGTGATTTTGCAGAAGCTGTTTTTCCGTTAAAAGTGATGTTGGTTATAGTTCTTTTGAACCATATATGCAATCTTCTAAACAGATATATTGTAGTTGCCTGTTGATTATAGGCAGTTACTATGTTAAATTAAAATAATATTTTTTTTGCAATACTCGAACATAAAATCAAACAGCTCATAATGGGATAGATAAAATAAAATAAACGATCTATCATAGTGAGTATTCAAAGCGTGTTTACTAATAAATCAGTAAAATATTTATGCCATCTGAATGGATTACTTATATAGTAGTAGTCGTGTATGTTGTTGTTTGCGTTACTACTCGTATTTCGTATGCAGTATTTTTTACTAATTGGTATTATCATTATAATGCAGCTTGAAATTAGTGGATTGGTTGCTTGACAAAGAGTTGAAAATAAATCATTTTATGTGCCATCATCTGTACTATTAATAAAATTTACACTGGGCCTGGATATTATTGTGCTTATTTGCATTAAAACTGCTTTAAACACTATAAATTTAGCCTCATTTAACTGAGGCCTAATAAATATGTTAGGTGTTGTGTTTCACAAAGATATTCATTACTCTTTGGCATATTCAATAGTTAAGTAACGAAATAGTTAAAAGTAATAAAAATGTTAACAACACTCAGTTTACTCAAACGAGCAGCAAACATTCATATCATAGCTTACATGTAAAGGATGTCAGGTTCGATATTTACGAGAACTTATTGCCGCATATGTTCCTCGTTACAGTATTTTCATACTATACGTTGTTGTATATAGAAAAAAATGGGAGCCAATAATTCATCGTAATACAGGTTGCTCATTTTCTGAAAATGTGTCGACCATGTAATTTTTATGTTGTGGTTTAACTTCAAAGATATAGGGTGCACAGTAAATTCCATAGAGACACAATAAACACCAAAATTTTAGATCGCCAATGGTCTTTTTCCGACGGATCACTTTCAAATAGTAGCATCGGTTTCAAAATAAGCCAAACAAAGATTTTACCTTGTAGCCATGCTGTCGCCTTCCGTGTCAGCCCGGACCACTGATGAAGCTTACAAACGTGTAGGCCTTAAATGGACCAGGTGATACTGTCAGTACCGGCGCCATTATCGCCTCGCTATTTCTCAACAGCGTTTCGCTAACGGCTTTCTTTACTTCCTCATCACCATACCGTTTTGTCAGTTTTTTGCCCTTCATTCTACTTCACAGCCGTCACTTCATGCCCGATTTGCATTCGGCGTTCGCCAGAGCACACGTCTTCGTAGTTTGGCCAACTACCGGCGAACACTAGCATCAGCCAGCAGCCGGATGTCACACGTTACGCAGTTTTGCGTATTTATACAAAAAGCGTACTGCGTGGTCAATGGAAGATAGCAATAGCAGAGAAGGTTTTCACACACCACAGTCAGAAAGTTTACAGGCGATATTCGAGTATTTACGAAAGGGAAATCGTGTACAACAAGCTGAAAAGCGTAGTAAGTATTACTATTATTTGTAGCTTGAATCTGAGTCAAACAAAATATTATATGTTGTTAATAAATATTTTAAATACGCATGCTATAAGATAAGTCAATTGCTACCATGAAATAGCTTTCCTATGTTCATTAAAATTTTAGTTTTGTGTTACTGTAGTTTCATAAGCTTCTTATTGTTTTTTGCTTTTTTATTTTAAAATGCTAACCCTTGGTGTTTTTTACTATTAAGCCCAGGTTGCTGCTTTCGCATCTATTTTGCAATTACGTTTTTTGAGATGCTTTACGCTTGCCGATAATGTTTCTATTGTTGGCTTTTTGCTTGTTGCTTGTTTTCTTATTTGCGTTACCCAATCAGTATTATTTGTAATAATTTAACATATTTGGTCCTCAGTATAGTTCTTCTCTCACTTTTAACATTGCTACAAGTTGTTCTGTTTTTCAATGTTTTTTATCAATTTTTACTGGTTTTTTGGCAGATATAATAGTAAGTATTTAAGGCAAGTTCATTGATTTAGAAATCAATGATGTCAACTTTCAACAAACCATTAATTTTTCATCATTCGCTACCTTATTTTAGTAGGCCACACCTTTAATTTTTTGAGAGTTCGAATTCTCAGTATTTCGTAAATCATGTTCTGCTACTTTACTTATCATGTTCATGTTTTATTATTCAACATTTTGTTTTTTTTAAAGCCTGCAGAGCATCATGAACGCCTGCTGTCGTGTTTGAGCACAGTACTTGATGAAATTTCAGATTGAAATTACTCTAACTGCTCAATGGCGCCTCCAGCAACACGCATAGATTCGAATACATGGCAGATGCAGGTAATGTGTTTGCTTAATGTTGCACTCACACTCTTTATTTTTATTTAGGAGCGAGTGAAAGATCTAGCTTATGAGTCTCTCCTTGAAGACTCCAGACACATCGATTGTGCTGAGAGTAAGAATGTTAGCAGAGCTGCCATATCGGCTCTTGAACAGCGCATTTTCGAACATAGTTTATGATTGCATGATGTAGATGGAATAGATAGTTCTGCCAGTAATATTATACTTGAATAATAAAAATTCCATTACTCGAAATACTGCTGTAAGCAGTAAAACATGCTACAAAGTTGTACCGAAATTGCTTCATTATCGAGCTGTTAAGCAGGGTTTGACAGGTGCCATTTGAAATATTGAGTTTTTTACATTTTTTTCACTGATTTTTAAAATATAGCATGTGGTAGATGTAAACACAAAGTGCTAGCTGTGGTTTCAGAACTAGCTGTGGATTATGTGAGCTTATCTTGAATGGTTGAGAGTAATTGTTGTTCATTCCTGCATTTAAAATATTGGAGGAAAAAATTAACATAAGTCAAAAAATCATGACAGATAAGTGTCGACATGTAGCATGTTTTATTGTAAATGTTGCGGATGTGAAAAATTGAATGTGTTGTTATTATTGTCAGCATCTGGAGTGTTACACATTGAAAATATTTTTTTACTTAGATGAACAAACACAAAACACATTTTTCGATTTTTTCGCAACACAATGAAAATTTTAGAAAATAGGTAATCGGTTGTGTTGGGCAGACTAAATAAAGTTAAACTGGCACAACTTTTGAAATTTCAGAAAGAAACAGTCGATTTAATGCTGTTCTGTACCACTACTACTTTCTTAGAACTGAATTGAAAATGACATCTATACATATTTACGTAGAATTCCGATAAATTGTAGAATATAATTCTGATTTTCGAGATATAACATAAACTTACATTTTTTAAATGGCAATCATAGTTGGCTGTGATCTTATTAAATAGCTTTTGTTTTGCGATTTCATTGGATATAAGGTTCGATATACTTTACTCTTACATTTTTTGTAAATGCTAAAAGTAGTTTATTGATACAATTAAGCTGCAAAATAATACACAGGCAGGCTATGGAAACAAATGCTTCAAAACAAAAACCTGTTGAAACAAAAGCCTGTGTCGTCAACTAAATAATTTGATTTACATAAGTAAGTTGTATTATTCACGGTGATTTATTTTAAAAACATAAAATTCTCAAAATAAACAATGTATTTACATGAAGAGAGAAACGACATGCTTTTTTGTTATTATGCTAGCAACAGAAACAGTAATGAAGCCAGTGAAATGTATTTGCAAAGATATATGGAAAGAAGACAACCAGATAAAAGACTTTTTCCAAACTGGAAAATAATTTAAAACTATACGGATCATTTATGAAACCAAAAGCTAAGCAAAAGTTTAATCAAGAAGACGAAGAAAGAGTTTTGGGCATATGTAAATTATAAACCAAAACATCTACCCGTGAAATTTCATATCGGCAACACCTTGTATCCAGCCGACTCAGAGAGAAGATTAAATTACGCTCGATCGTTTTTAAGAGAAACTGACAACGATCCATATTTTCGCGCAGAATTTTATTTACCGACGAGGCAAAATTTACCAATAACGGTGTATTTAATAGGACATAACAATAACTATTGGTCTGAGAACAACCTCATGTTACTGTTGAGAGACGAGATCAACATATTTTTTCAATAAATGTGTGGTGTGGCATCCTGGTAGCAGAATAATTGGTCCGTTCTTTACAATTACCATTTAAATGGAAGGCGATATTTAGAATTTCTTCAAAAATGACTTGGTGTTAGGATGGAACTGCCATTAAATGTGGTACAAAATCTTACTCATTTCAACAGGTTCCTGCTCATAATTTTAGAGCTGTTTCTGAATATCTTTCGAACGTTTTCCGATGGGATCGGTAATTCAGGTCCTATTAATTGGCCGGCAAGAACACCTGATATCACAATTCTCTCGATTTTTTCTTTGTGGGGAACCGTTAAAGACAGGTACAAAGAAAAACCCAATAATGTAGAAGAATTAAAAGATAGAATTAGGTTGGTTTATTAGAAGAATTCGTCCGCAGTTTGGAAAGTATTATTGGTTAACGGGGGCCATTTTATTTAATATGAACTTTATGTCTTTGTACATTATTGAAATAGAACATAATTACAAACCACATTAGTACCTACTTGTGGTATTATATTGTCAACAGGCCTTGTTTCAAGTTTAACTAACTTTAAATCATTTTGTTAATGGTATCAACACAAATATAAGAGCAGTATATCGAATCTCATATCACGAGCCGCAAAACAAAAGTTATTTAATAGCATCACAGTTACTATGATTGCCATTTAAGTAAGTTTGTGTTATATCTCGAAAATCAAGAGGTTATGACATGCACTTTATCGTGAATCTCACGTAAAAATATATGTATAAGATGTCATTTCTAGTTCAGTTCCTAAAGTGTTAGAAAGAACATGATCGGGATTAAAAACGACTGCCTTCGTTTTTTCACAAAAATGTGCCGAATGCAGCGTCAAATTCTGAAAAAGTTTAACATTTTGCTTGTATTCTGCCCAACTTTCTCAATTTAAATCGAGCCACTATTTCTTATTAAATAGTGCATTACCCATGTTATGAGATACATTGAGGTTGTACTTGTAGTATTATATTTTTTACCATTGTCCATTGCAATATTTGGTTCTGAATGCAAAGGATGATAAATTGCTCTTTCTCCCCTGTAAAAATTATAGGGTCGACTTATGTGAAGTTTGTTAGCAGGCGATTATATACACAGGGTACCTACTGGGACCGTTATTGCCGTAGTTAGAAAAGTATATTTGTGCGTTGAGGTTTCCTGAGAATGACAAAATTACATAAATCTCACTAAAATGTCATTTTTCTACATCTTCGGTTGTGAGCTGGAAGTCGTTATAACCTCGTTATAAGCTTACCGGAATACTTAATGATTGCATTTTCGGATTCTACGTCGTTCTGTCACTTGTATAACATTTCTCCTCGTAGTTAAGAGTTGTAGATTCTGAGATATTAATTGTTTTGCAAAATTTCACAGATGCAAAGTCTCACGGAAATATCTGGTCCTTTTTCTGAAATTCAGTCGGGTGTTATTTTTTAAGTTGTATGTTAAATGACCAATATGTCTCATAGAAGTGCTTTCACATACAGCCAAAGTTACATTTCTGACATTTTCTAAGAGTTAACATCTTTTTTAAGTCAAATAGAACACTCCTGTATTTTTTTACTAGCTACCAAATAATATAGCATGTTATATTGCGGTTATTGCTTGAGATATTTTGTAATTTTCGTTATTAGAAAGGCACAGCACCGAATTGCTATTACAGAATTACTTGAGAAACAGTGTCCGTGTATTTGACATGAAGCCAAACATTGCTGTGGCCAGATTCGCTGGCATCGTTAACAATTACCATTACAGATCTGGCATGCTCCTCAACAGCAGAAAACCGGTAAATACCAGTAGCCGTACGGTTATTAACATGCTGCAGATCAGCTCTACTTATTTTGCAAACGCTTCCAAAGTAAAACAAAATGGTTTCTCGAGAAGGCGCTGAGTCTTCATGTGAGTCATGAAGAAAATAGCATAATATTATTTTCCATGCTCAGAAAAGTAAACACGGCAGCCGATAAATTAAAAGAAGTGAAGGTGAAGAAAGAACAATATTTAAAATATATGAAAAAATGTTAAAGAGCTGTGAATAGAGCCAATCAGCATCAAAGAGACATGAAATATAAATGAGAAATATTGCAGAGTTGTGAGAAAATGTAGAGACTGAAGAAAGTGGATATATATAATGGAATGACAGAAAAAGAAAAACGTTGGTAAGCTATGGAATGCAGAATCTCCACATTTATAAGCGAAAATGTGTTTCATTTTGTGGTGGCTGAAACAAAGCGTAGTGTAGAATCCTAAGTCACAAAGCCAACCATCTTGCTGCCAAATGCAGTTTTTTCTGTTACCCAGCTGAGTACAGGCAGCCTCATGCACAACTGCAACTCATTTTATTGTCAATAAACATATTGTGAAAATCTCCGAAGATTTTGCTGAAAGAAAATGTAGTGCAGTAGTGATAAAACTAAATAGCAGAAGAAAAGATGCCTTGCATTCATTGTACTGGGTCAGAAAAATAAGTATAATAAGCAAATATGATAGTTGTATTATAATCTACGTAGTTGCCTAGCTCACAGCAGGCTCTATGTGGTTTATTTCCACTTAGATTTGGATACAATTATTTTCTAGATAAACGAGTCAATTGCTTCGATTTGCAGCAATGATACACTGCCCTTTCTATCTTCAGCCAGAGTGTGTCAACACACAGTTATAGTTCTCCTGCAGATACAGTCAAAGTTAAAGAGTTTGATTTAAAAATCTATGAAAACTCCACAGGTAACAGAATGTTACACAGCACAGATACTAGCTCATTGATCAAGTGAAGATAGAACGTGTCGTTTTCGATAATGAGTCAGAATTATCATCGTAGAAACCACTGTAAGAGTTGTGTCTGAGGTGACACAATTAATCGAAATTACGAGTCGATTACTTCCATGTATTTATTCCCATTAACAAATACCACATATTGTTACATTATATCTTGCTATCCAAATTTCTGAGCAGTTGATTCAGAGCGGTTACTACCTCTATCTTGTCAAAGAACTGTGGTAAATGTGATTGATATATTCAGTGGTTATTATCGGATGCGTATAATAGATTGAGTAAACAATCTTTTTATTTGAAACAAACGTGCAAAATATTTTTTAAACATTAAAATTAAATTCATCAGATAATAAGAAATTGTATATACAAATATAAAAATGATTTAAACAAATGGAGCATGCTGAAAGTGAAAGGGATAAGCCACTGGAGACAAAGAATAGTCTCTGTTACAAAAATGAGTAGAAAGAAAGTAAAGAAAGGTGGTGAATAGTGATATTGTAATGTGTATAGAAGAGTCAAAATAACTGAACAAAATGGGGTAGCAATGTTCCTGAAAAATGAACAGTGTAGTCAGAGCGTTTGAGGTTACATGTTCAGCATACATGACAAAATCTTCCGATACTTTAAAGTTTAAGTGCATATTTCCTGAAATTAAAATTACTTGCTTCCCTCATTTTTTTGTAAAGATATCGATTATTTTTTTTTTACGGTACTACCTGAAGTTTTTGTTTTCGTAGTTCTAGCATTTTCTGAAAGCTCAGACTGTCACGGACATTGACAATTTCAAGATATTAATTTTTTAACTGTAATGAAAATTTCGATAGTGTATTTTTGAAACACCGTACCACACTGAAGTGAATGTGTTTGCTTTTCTACTCTTTTTGTATTTTTGATTGTGAACATTGCAATAGTAGTTACGTCAGGTGCATAGTTGTCAATGTATCCAAAGTCCTTGCTTGTGACAAAATATTAATAGGAAAATAGTGCCATCATATTACGGGACACGAGTGTATTACTTAGACAGCAAATTACCATCTTGCATTAACAAAGACAACACTGGTATGAAAGAAGCAAAGCTGCCCTGACTAAACACACAAAACTCCATGTTGTCGGAGTAAACGAGATTACGACGAAGAGAGACATTCTCGATCTCGATTTTACTTGCCGAGAAAACTGTAAAACGAGCGATTTTTCGTTTTGCCTATTGCTGCCATTTTTGAGCTAGGTAGTAACAGAAGCTCCGGGACATGGCTGATTTGATAAGTATTTTTCATTTGTGCAAACCTGGAGCTGTGCATCGGATACAGATGATTGCAATAAAGAATTGCTTTTAAGAAGTGTTTGTGCTGGGAGATTGGCGATTTTCAATCTTTTCAAAGACAGAGTACTTGTTACACACCACAACAGCTAATAGCCCAGCTGCGATAAACACTGTGAATTTGAGAAATTGCAGTTAAATAGCATGGTGGCTTAATTGCTTGGTGCTGGAGCCTCGAGTGTTTAAATAGAACGAAATTTTTTTGCATTACTCTACGATGACGGTCGCGTAATATTCTTATTCAAATTACCTACGCCGCTCCTGATATGATGGTACATGTCTCTTTCCTATTAGAGCAAACACGAAAAAGTTCTACTAATTATGGCTTGATAGCGCTTTTTAAAATAACACAGCCAATATTTTAATATTTGCGAATCTGGATGTTCATTACTTAAATAAACATTTGTGTCCGTCTTGAGTTTTCGCAAGCCTGGTCAGAGCGATAGAGTTGCATCTTCACTTTTCATTTCCGGTAAAAAACAGCAGCAAAAAGATATTGAATAGAAAGCAGAATGGAAACGCTTTGTTGTACCTGGCGCCGAGTTATGTTGTTTTTGTACTGTATTGCAGGTGAAACACATTCATAGACAAAAGATCAATACCGTGAACTTTCAAATGGCAGATGTGTAAGAAAGCTGCATGCTGATTTGCGTTGGCAATCGTCCAGCAGCTCGCAAAGTCACCAATCTGCCGAATCGCAATACAAAGTAAATAAACCCCGATGACAAGCTGCCGAACCAGAGAGAACCCGAAAGTGTGCTTTTCGGACGCGTTGAAGATGCACGGTCGACACCAGTTCAAAACACCGTTAGGTGCGCAAGCGACGTCACACGCCTGGAGCCACTGCGCGCACTAGCGATCGCCGAGCTGCGCTGCCGCCAGCCGCTCGCACCGCGCGCCACGTTCGCATCCCATCACATCGAACAGACAGCGCCGCCTCGGCCTATCGTAACAACCAAATGTTCTTTTCTTTCAAATTCATACGAACAACAGCAGTCGCTTCGACCGTGCCTCTAGCTTACGACGTTTAAACGTTTTGCCACTCAGCAGATATAATACGTTGCTGATTTTTGTGGTTACAGAATGTTTTCTGACATGCATACTCTGGGCAACAAACAGTCGTTCTGTCAGCGCTGCGATATTGGCCGTTCGTTTTTAAAGCGCTGTATTTTCTTTTCTTTTTCTTCGTCTGATCAAGTTTTTTCGTTTACGTTATCTAATCGTTCATAATCAGTATCATGTTCTTCGTGTTGTTCAACTATTAAACCATTACACCGTCCTCGGTGATTTGTTCTCGTTTTATCACTGAATCGGTGTTGGAATTTTAAAAAACTGTTGAAGGCTGAGTGGTAACGTTATGTTTGTATCCTTGAAGATATTCTGTACGGTCGCATTTGCAAGTAAGTAGCTGTCGCTAGCGAGGTTCCTGCTTCTGGAATTGTTATCATCTTTTCCAACTTCGCTCTTGATAATGGCAACAGGTGTTCCCACCATACCGTCTTTATCGGTTTTCATTTCTTCGGGCGCATGTTGAATTAGTTGTATGTCTTGCGGTTGTAGTGCAGCTACAACTGTCATGCCTTCAGGTATACCGTTGTGACCATCAACCTAAACCGAAAAAGAAATTAAGGTCGTGACATTATAAATACATTTTGTTACAATTTGAATCCCATCTGATTTGGATTATAAGCCACGGTGAAAGTACTGTGGTACCTTGTCCGAAAGTTTGTACTGGTATTTGGGATATTTGATATTTAGGCGAATGAGACTGCGTTGTTTGAGGCAACGTCACAGCAGATTGAATTGGATTTACCACCTGTATTTGAACAGTTTGTTGTGGGTCACCGGGTTTCGCGCCTGGCATGGTGATCGGCAAGGTAATAATTTGGGTCTGTTGCCCATTCGGATGTGAGGGTGATGTACTCGTAGCGAAGGCGGATGGATCCAACGGTCTAATGTAGTGGACTCCATTCTCTCCACCTTGTAATACACCCACAACTTGACCGTTAGCTGTTGCAACACCTTGAGTCAATTTCCTGTGGCGAACTGAGCGGTAACCGGTAGAGTCGCGGAGAGCGGAACCTCCAGCGAACGGAGTAAAATTCATAGTTTGATCTGAAATAAAGATTGGAATTATAAACTTTATCGGACCAATAAAATAGATACATATTATTACAAATTGATACACTTCGACAAATGACATTATCAATGTCCAACGTCCATTACAGAAAGATAAAATACGATATATTTTCGATGCAGTCTCGATTGACGTGGTCAAATTATGACATTAAAAATTTAATTTTGATTAATAACGATTATGAAATACATACTATTTTTCGGAGCATTTGAAACGATTAAGAAAGTGGTCTATATTTATGTTGGTATATGATAATCATCGTCAGTATCAGTTTAAAGGGAACATATTTTAAAATGATCAACTACAGAATATTACAAATGTTGTAGTCTACTAAGTTAAGACAATCTGAAAGATCGATGCAATAATTAACTACAATTTTATCCAAAAATGAACGACAAGACTGACAATGTAGTAGTAATAACGAGAGATTTGCGATAATTTAAATGCTTTACTGAATAGTTAAGTGAAGTTTAATTATTCTCATTTCCTATATTCATATCAGTTAAAGAAAGGTATACTATAATACATAACAATAACGTACGTCTGTGATAAGATGAGGAGGAAGCATTAAAAGGAAGAAAATAACCTATTTTTGCCAATTGTTTTGTTGATTTATTCTTATTTAGTTAAAAAATTCAAGTTGCACAGAAAAAGTTTAACTGAACATGTGTCCTTTTTCTACAGATCTTATAACAAGTAGTTTCATTTCTTTATAAATAATTAATATATTAGTAAATAAATACTCAGGCCCGGTTGTATTAAAAGGTTATTCTAAACAAATCGTGCGGTAAAAATAAAATCGTGTGTAAAATTCAAATGTAATTTAAATACGACTTTCACTATTAAACGATTTTTGTTGACACAGATGCCCGACAACCAAGCAGTATGCAAATTCGAAATAAAAAATGAAACCGTGTATACGGTTTAGTTTTGACGTACACAAAATATTGTATGCAAACTATTTTATCCGTTTCTCGCAACACGTACATAAAAAGCCTCACTTCATACACTTGTATCATACATGACTATTATTTTAAGTTACAGTGTGGTTCTATTAACAATGAACATGTTTTTAAATTAATGGTGAAGATAAAGAATAAAATTTTATCTTTAATAATTAATTGTTTTATGAAAATTGAAAATAATTATATTTCTTGTCGTACAAATTTGATGTATTCCCCATAAATGGCACCAAAGTATAGTATTTGAGGCTAACAATAGTATTTCGACTAAATCTGTTTTAACATGGTGCTGCCACATGGCTGCAAAACTACATGTCACGATATCAACCCACTGAATCAAAATTAACGTGACTTTTGAGTGATTTAGAGTAAAAGTCGGCAAGGTTTGCCTCATGAACATATTTAACTCAAATTATTTGGGCCATTAAAATTTGTACGTTGAATAAACAAAATTTATCAAATAGATTAATTTAGGTATTATTGTCACGTCAACCAACTATCTCGTTTTGTACGTAAAGACATCCTATAAAAAACTGAAAAGCAAAAGATAAATATTGTACTAGTAATAAGCGTGCATAAATTAACCTAAATATAGCAACCAACCGTACCGCAATGTTTAATTATATTTTATCGAAATTAAAGATCATCCCGTTGTTGCTGCGGGATAGCAAGTCACTAAATCTTTTGTCGAATTTAGAGTTTAGGTTACATAGTTACGGGAAAAGAAAGTCACGGTGTTGGTTGAACAAAAAGAGTGGAGCTTGCAAACCTAGAAAATAAGTATTCGGATAGACGCAACAGTTCGAAACACCACATCTGTACACTATTTACAGCAAGTGTTTTCTTACAATTATGGAACAATAGTAGAATTCTGTTTAACATGGGGGGAATTTGAAAAATCCGATTTATGTCCCCAAAGTGTTTTTAGGATATTTTCACTGTCAGAACACTTAACAACGTCTACTAGAAAACATTTTGCGTAATAACTTCTTAAAATTTTCCAAACATATTAAAATATTTGAAACAATATTTAATAATATTTCATTATGAAACATTTAGTTTAATAGTTTAATAATAAGAAGTTTTTATATCGTAAATCTTTCTGCGCATGCATACGTCAATACGCATGATATTGTCTTTGTAACACTATAAAAACTCATTTCGTATATTCGGATATAAGTGGATGGATATTTGGATGCTTGTGAATATGCCTGAACACATGTGGATGTATGTGGATATAAGTGGATGTACGTAGAGATATTCGTATGGTTATGATTGTATTTAGTGTACGTTTAGATGTATTGTTAAGTAATTAAGTTCAATTAAACAATAAAGAAACGCATTTATAAGGAAATAACGTCACATTAGAAAATAATACAGGCACAAAGAACACCTGATGCGCATTTCGCTCTTATTATGAGCTCATCAGAGGTGTATACTTAGGCGGTGATACAGCTCATAATAAGAGCGAAATGCGTATCAGGTGTTTTTCGTGCGTGTATGCTACTGTACAGAAATATTTGGATTTATCGACAAGAGTGTTTTTTGCATTCCAAGTTATCTCTTAAATAACGATTTGCATTTAATAACATTCAAGCGTCGTTACAGTTATCTGTTGGCATTGCTTAGTTTATACTATTTACACGTGTCACTTTGACCCACACGAGAATGTCGCTAAACACACATTTCACTTATTAGAAAATAATAAAAAAAACATCATGTACGTCAATATTCGTTACGAGTTTTCGTGTGTGTTTTTAAGCGTTTTTAATACTAATATAAAACATGAAAGGTGATCAGTACTTTACAGTGCTCATTATCAACAAGCAAAACATGTTGTTTCCGAGAATCACTTTGAATTCCAAACCTGGTCATCATGACCTTCCAGACAATTAGGAAAAAAAATTTATAACCATTATAATCAATGGTACAATATTTTTCCGATACTGAAAAACGGTTAGAAGAATATCGACTGTGTGTTATAGTTTGGAGATATTGTTAAAACACGTTGTTGCCACGATTCGTCATATCTCAGTAATTACTAATCGGATCAAAATAGTTTTAAACAAAAGTTGTGTATAATTAAATTAGCAATACGTAACTTTTATCGGACGAATTCTAAATATACAGGAGATATGATTAAAGATTTAATTTTTGAAATAAATCTTAGAAAACTTTGTCTAGCCAAAATCTATAATATTCAAACGTATAAATGGGTTACATTTTTCTAGAACTAGTACTATATAAGTCATGAATAACACCATATTATTACAATATAAGTGCAATAACTAAAAATTTAAAACCGTGAAACATAACATGGACCTGTAATACAATTATTAAAAATCATAACTTTTTTCTATCATTGTAGTGACTAACTCTAATTTATCGGAAAAAGTGAAAAAAAGGGGCGTTAAAATTTTCTATTTGGAAACCGTCGCATACTTCATCTTATTTATAAATGTACAGCTAAACGAAAAATAAAATCTTTAGGGACTGCCAAATTTTATTGTCAAATTGGTTACAGTGGTTACAAGTTGAAAGAGCTGGTAATCGAAGTCCTACGATAATTCAACGTAAAGTAAAACTGATCGCTAACAAAAAAGTTATGCATCTGTTTAAGAATTATTATTATAGTTCCATGTTATGTTTCACTTGTTTTAAATTTTAGTTATTTGCACTTTTTATGTATTAAGTTGTAATATTATGGTGTTATTCATGACTTATATAGTACTAGTTCTGGTGAAAATGTCTCCATTTATACAGTTTGAATGTCTTTAGTTTTTGGCTAGACAAAGTTTTCTAAGATTTATTTCAAAAATTAAATTTAATCATATTCCCTGTATATTAGAATTCATCCGATAAAAGTTTTTGTAATTTAATTATACACAACTTTTTATTAAACCATTTTTGATCTGGATTAGTAATACTGGGAGACAGAATCGTAGGAGTAACTGCTTTTAACAATATTTCCAAACTATAGCACAGTCAGGATATTCTTCATCTGTTTTTCATGTATCGGAAAATATTGTTCATTTGATTATAATGGTTATAAATTTTTTCACTAATTGTCTGAAGAGTCATGATGACCAGGTTTAAATTAATGTGATTCTCGGAAACAACATGTTTTGTATTGTTGATAATTAGCAATGTAAAGTATCGATCACCTTTTATGTTTTATATTAGTATTAAACGCTTAAAATCAGTAATAATGAAAACTCAAACGAATATTGACGAACATGACCGCTTACTTTATTATTTTCTTAACAGGTGAAATGTGTGTTTAGCGATTTCTCGTGTAATAAGGGCACGCAATAGTATAAATTGAGCAATGCCAACAGATAATCGTACCATGCGTTGAATGTTATTAAATGCAAATCGTTATTTACAGAGATAACTTGGTATGCAAAAACACTCTTGTCTATAAATCCGTGGTTGCAACAGCAGCGGTACGCACGAAAAACACTTTGATACGCATTCGCTCTTATTATGAGCTGTACACGCACTTAAGTATACACCTCATGAGCTCATAATAAGAGCAAATGCGCATCAAGTGTCTTTTGTGCCTGTATTATTTACTAATGTGACGTTATTTCCTTTATAAATGATTTTATTGTTTAATTGAACTACCTACTTCAACAATACCTAAACGTACACTAAATACAATCATAACCATGTCGACTCTACATCTCTAGCGTACATCCACTTATATCCACATACATCCACAGTGTTCAGGCATATTCTCACAAGCATCCAAATATATCCACGTATATCCGAATATACTGGGATGCAGTTTTTTGTAAAGCGCGCACAATATCATGTATTGATCAGTGCGCTGCAGCAGAAGATTTTACGATATCCAAAAACTTTTATTATTAAACTATTAAACTAAAGTTTAAAGCAAATATTATTAAACATTGTTTCAAATATTTTAAATATGTTTGGTAAAATTTTAGAGTTATTACGCAAAATGTTTTCTAGTAGACGTTGTTAAGGTTCGACAGTGAAAATATCCTAAAAAACACTTTGGAGACATAAATCGGACTTTTCAAATTCCCCATGTTAAACAGAATGTTTCTACTATTGTTCCATAATTGTAAGAAAACACTTGCTGTAAATAGTGTACAGATATGTGTTTCGAACTGTTGCGTCTATCCGAATACTTATTTTCTAGGTTTGCAAGCTCCACTCTTTTTTTGTTCAACCAACAGCGTGACTTTCTTTTCCGTAACTATGCAACCACCTAAACTCTAAATTCGACAAAGATTTAGTGACTTGCTATCCCGCAGCAACGCAACGGGATGATCTTTAATTTCGATAAAATATAATTAAACATTGCGGTACACTTTGGTTGCTATATTTAGGTTAATTTATGCACGCTTATTACTAGTACAATATTTATCTTTTGCTTTTCAGTTTTTATAGGATGTCTTTACGTACAAAACAGAGATAGTTGGTTGACGCGACAATAATACCTAAATTAATCTATTTGATAAATTTTGTTTATTCAACGTACAAATTTTTAATGACCCAAATAATTTGAGTTAAATATGTTCATGAGGCAAACCTTGCCGACTTTACTCTAAATCACTCAAAAGTCACGTTAATTTTTGATTCAGTGGGTTGATATCGTGACATGTAGTTTGCAGCCATGTGGCAGCACCATGTTAAAACAGATTTAGTCGAAATACTATTGTTAGCCTCAAATACTATACTTTGGTGCCATTTATGGGAATACATCAAATTTTGTACAACAAGAAATATAATTATTTTCAATTTTCATAAAACAATTAATTATTAAAGATAAAAATTTTATTCTTTATCTTCACCATTAATTTAAAAACATGTTCATTGTTAATAGAACCACACTGTAACTTAAAATAATAGTCATGTATGATACAAGTGTATGAAGTGAGGCTTTTATGTACGTGTTACGAGAAACGGATAAAATAGTTTGCATACAATATTTTGTGTACGTCAAAACTAAACCGTATACGGTTTCATTTTTTTATTTCGAATGTTGCATACTGCTTGGTTGTCGGGCATCTGTGTCAACAAAAATCGTTTAATAGTGAAAGTCGTATTTAAATTACATTTGAATTTTACACACGATTTTTTTTTTTACGCACGATTTGTTTAGAATAACCTTTTAATACAACCGGGCCTGAGTATTTATTTACTAATATATTAATTATTTATAAAGAATGAAACTACTTGTTATAAGATCTGTAGAAAAAGGACACATGTTCAGTTAAACTTTTTCTGTGCAACTTGAATTTTTTTTTTAACTAAATAAGAATAAATCAACAAAACAATTGGCAAAAATATAGGTTAAGATTTTCTTCTTTTTAATGCTTCCTCCTCATCTTATCACAGACGTAATTATTGTTATGTATTATTATACCTTTCACTTAACTGATATGAATATAGGAAATGAGAAATATAATTAAACTTCACTTAACTATTCAGTAAAGCATTTAAATTATCGCAAATCTCTCGTTATTGCTACTACATTGTCTGTCTTGTCGTTCATTTTAGGATAAAATTGTAGTTAATTATTGCATCGATCTTTCGAATTGTCTTAACTTAGTAGACTACAACATTTGTAATCTTCTGTAGTTGATCATTTAAAATATGTTCCCGCTTTAAACTGATACTGACGATGATTATCATATACCAACATAAATATAGACCACTTTCTTAATCGTTTTCAAATGCTCCGAAAAATAGTATGTATTTCGTAATCGTTATTAATCAAAATTAAATTTTTAATGTCATAATTTGACCACGTCAATCGAGACTGCATCGAAAATATATCGTATTTTATCTTTCTGTAATGACGTTGGACATTGATAATGTCATTTGTCGAAGTGTATCAATTTGTAATAATTGTATCTATTTTTAATTGGTCCGATAAAGTTTATAATTCCAATCTTTATTTCAGATCAAACTGTGAATTTTACTCCGTTCGCTGGAGTTCCGCTCTCCGCGACTCTACCGGTTACCGCTCAGTTCGCCACAGGAAATTGACTCAAGGTGTTGCAACAGCTAACGGTCAAGTTGTGGGTGTATTACAAGGTGGAGAGAATGGAGTCCACCACATTAGACCGTTGGATCCATCCGCCTTCGCTACGAGTACATCACCCTCACATCCGAATGGGCAACAGACCCAAATTATTACCTTGCCGATCACCATGCCAGGCGCGAAACCCGGTGACCCACAACAAACTGTTCAAATACAGGTGGTAAATCCAATTCAATCTGCTGTGACGTTGCCTCAAACAACGCAGTCTCATTCGCCTAAATATCAAATATCCCAAATACCAGTACAAACTTTCGGACAAGGTACCACAGTACTCACCGTGGCTTATAATCCAAATCAAGATGGGATTCAAATTGTAAGCAAAATGTATTTATAATGTCACGACCTTAATTTCTTTTTCGGTTTAGGTTGATGGTCACAACGGTATACCTGAAGGCATGACAGTTGTAGCTGCACTACAACCGCAAGACATACAACTAATTCAACATGCGCCCGAAGAAATGAAACCGATAAAGACGGTATGGTGGGAACACCTGTTGCCATTATCAAGAGCGAAGTTGGAAAAGATGATAACAATTCAGAAGCGGGAACCTCGCTAGCGACAGCTACTTACTTGCAAATGCGACCGTACAAGAATATCTTCAAAGGATACAAAACGCAACGTTACCACTCAGCCTTCAACAGTTTTTAAAATTCAACACCGATTCAGTGATAAACGAGAACAAATCACCGAGGACGGTGTAATTGAGACAATAGTTGAACAACACGAACAAGAACATGATACTTTGATTATGAACGATTTAGATGGCGAAATTGAAACAGAAGAAAATGTAGACAGTCAGACAAAGGAAAAAGAAAAAGAAATACAAGAAAAAACCTCCGAAACCTAAAAAACCAAAACCCGGCCAAGTTCATATCGCAACAGCGCTTGACGGAACGACTCTGTTTTGTTGCCCAGAATGTCACATGGCATATCCGGAGAAGGAACTGCTAGAACAACATCTTGTAGGCCACAAAATCGAACGAAGATTTATTTGTGATATATGCGGTGCTGGTTTGAAACGTAAAGAACATTTAGAACGTCATAAATTAGGGCACAATCCAGAGCGGCCTTTTGTTTGTTCAGTATGTATGAAAGGATTTAAGAGAAAAGAACATTTGAATTTACATTTTGTCATTCATTCGGGTGAGAAAAAACCGAAATCTGTTCGGAATGTGGTAAAGGATTTACAGGAAGGACCATTTGAGAAACACGCACGGTCGCATATCACGAACGAGCCAAAGAACAGCAGCAAAATCTCAATCATTGATCCAATAAGGATGCCACTACCCAAGTGACAATCCAGGTATGTGGTATCCTTTACTTTACCTAACGTGACTTGCGCTTTCAATTCGTGTCGACTCGTGCAATCGTAACGTCCGGAAAATACAACTTTCACTCGGGTTCTCTCATTCCTTTAAAGGACGAAACAGCTGTCGAGTGATTCTCAGGGGTTTTGTTTGCTATTGTGCGATTCGAGATTGTTATTTTTTGCGAACACTTAGTTGGTTAGAATAATAGAAGAATCAACTTATGTAACTTTGCTTACACATCTGTCGACGAAGTTGTTTTAATGCAAATTGACGTTGATGTTTTGTCGCATTTTCTCAACTGAATTGTGTTTTACGGTCAATTGATAGTACAGTTGCAAAATAACAACGCCAACTTCGACGCGTGAATTTTAACAAAACATTTCCATTATAAACTAACCTGTTTTCTTTGCACTATATTCAAATATCTTGATTTTTTTGCCCTTTATTTTTTTACCGGGTAGCAGTAAGTGGATGCAACTCCTATCACTCTGATAGGCGAAAATAAAGACAGTTTAAGATTTGTTTTAGAAGTAGTAGAACCATCAAATTCACCAAAATATTTAAAATGTATGTTATTTTAAAAAGCGCGCAATGTCAAATACGGTGTTAGGCCAAATCAATAGAGATTTTTCGTGACAAAAATACTAATAGGAAGAGACATACCATCATATCAAGGGCGATGAGTAGATTAATTTGAATATAAAGTCAATGCGCGATTGTCATCAATTAATTTGTGATTAACAAATTAATGCAAAAAAATTTCGTTCCTGACTAAATACTATTTTCCGAGAAACCGAAAAACGAGCGACGTTTTTTTTAAATTAATTGCCGCCATTTTTCCTCTCATGCGATACTCCGTCGCCCGGCTCCCTTTACTCGAGTAAATCCGCGCGCGCAACTTAACTGCAATTTCGTTAAATCTACAAGTCTTTATCGCAAAACTGGAATATACATGTTGTAGTGTGTAACTTAAATTTTCAAAATCTTTTTGAATAATTGAAATCGGCCAATCTCCCGAGTATTCAAGCTTCGGCAAAATAATGCAAAAAAAATTGATTGCAATCGTACAAAAACTAATTATCCGACAGCTCCAGGTTTTTGCACAAATGAAATACTTATCAAAACCTATTATGTCCCGGAAGCTGTTCACTATAGCTCAAAAAATGGCAGCTTAATTAATTTAAAAAAAACGAAAATCGCTCGTTTTTTTGGTTTTTCTCGGTAAATAAAAATCAGATCGAGTCGTGTCTCTGCTTATTTTGTTCGTAATTTCTCTACAACATTTCGTTTTAACTCCATTAACATGGGTTTATTAGTATTTAGTCAGGAACGAAAAACTAAAAAAAGATGTTTTTTTGTACCAATTTGTTAATCTTTGTTAATCACAAATTAATTAATGACATTTGCGTGTTGGTTTTATGTCTAAATTAATCTACTCATTGTCCGTAATATGATGGCACATATTTCTTCCTATTAGTATTTTTGTCACAAACAAGGACTTTTTTAGCTCTATTGACTGGCCTGTGTACCTGATAACTGCTGTACGGTGTTCTTGAAATCAAAATACCAAAAAGGGTATAAAACTAAACACATTCCTTCAGTGTGAGGTGCAGTTGTTTCAAAATACTTGTAAAATATCTCGAGTTTTTATTTTAGTTAAAAATTAATATCTTGGGAATTGTCAATGTCAAAAGTGATAGTCTGAACTCAGAATGCTTAAATTTACCCAAAACTGTAAAAACTTTAGGTAGTGCCATTAAAAAATAATCGATGACATCTTTGCAAAAGCAAAGGGGTAAAAATTAATTTCAATTTCAGGAAATATGCGCTTTAAAACAAAATTGTCAGGTCCGAAAGTTTTGTCGTAAACGATCTGGACCTTGTATAACCTCGGCATATACATTGATGCCTTTTATTTTCTTTTTTTGTTTTTCAGGACATTTATGCCTTTCATCTTATTTTGTTTGTTTTCAGGACCTCTATTTTGTCTCTATACTTTTCATTTTTATTATCACTATTCCTTTTTTAACTTCTTTGCTTTCTTAGTTTTCTTTTCTACTCACATTTTTTTCTTTAACAGTTCTTCAATTTGTTCCTGTCTCAATTACTCCACATCTTATGAACATCCCTTTTTTTCACTTTTTCCGACGTAAGTTATTGAGGCAAAAATTAATGTCCGACGACCGTCCGATTTTTATGAAACTTTGCACGGACCTTATTTATAATTCCGCAGATCTGATTAGATTTTGAATTTTTAAAATATTTAGAAAAATATTTATTTTGCACGTTATTGTTTCAAATAAAGTTGTTTATAATTTATTATACACTATTTTTAATCCGATAATAATTACTGAGATATATCAATCACGTGACACTAACGGCCGGTTGTCGAGGTGCATCTAAGTTCTTTTTTGATCTTAAGATAAATTTGTGCTTATATCGGTTGGGAATGTCAAACTTATGAATTAAGATTAAGAATTTGATCTTAAGCTTAAGTTCCATAGTAAGGTCTCAAACGAAGAGCTTTACCAAAAATTATCGGTGTATTGCTCATGGACCCACAATTTGAGGAGTACATTTTGGATTGTGGAATCAATCGATGTGAAGTAATCTGTTTAATCAATGCCAGACCTCGTAGACATTGTTGATGTGTTGTAAAAATTCCGCGACATATTTACATTAGACCTAACTATTTTGATAGTTTCTCTGATGATGAATTCATAAAAAAGATTTCAATTATCAAAGGCAACCACATTCTATGTAATTGATCAAATAGATGATCAGTTGGAGTCTGTGTGGTAAACATTAAGTAACATTTTATTTTATGTACGTTTTAAAATTAATTTTATGATTTTAAACCAGATTATTTTCACTTTGAGGCTGTATGCAACAGGAGGGTGTCTTCTAAGTATTGGTGACTTTATACAAGCAGATAAAGGAACAGTATATAAAATTGCTGCAAAAGTATCTCGAGCAATTGCTGGTTTATCTAGAAGATAAATTTATATGCAAAAAAATTCTAGAAATTGCAAATACAATACATAATTTTCGTAATGAATTGGCGTCTCGTATAACATTAGCCTATCGAGCATTAAATTCCTTCGTTATATCAATCCAAGCTACAGCTTTATCTTTATTTTAGCCCCATTTGTCGCTTTGTTTTCTATTATGTGTTTATACTTTAGTACAATGAATCTTAGAATATCTTTTTTTCTGCTGTGTAATTTGCTATGGTTGTATTTTGCGCACTGCATTATTCTTTCTTTTCAATAAAAATTTTCCGGACACAGATAAGTTTATTATTAATAAAATAAAGTTACTAGTTGTGTGCGCGGTTGCTCTAGCAAGACTCTCAGCTAAGAAGCTAAAAGGAAACAAGAAACACATTTTCGTGTTGGGAAGCTTAAGATGAATTTATCTAAGCTGTAGCTTGAAGTTCTACCTCAGTTTTTGTTTCAAATTTTTGCCACTAAAATAAAATTTATTTCGCTTATAGGGCTGTGGAGTTCTGCGGTAAACGCTTGTTCTTCCTCTTTTTGATCTCCATTCCTTAACTACCAAGTTTTTTTTGCTCTCTTTTTTTTCTATCGCTTCCATTCTCTAACTCTTAGCTATCTACTTTTTTCGTCTCTTGCATTTACCTTCTAACGTCTCACTGATCTTTCTGATTTCCTCTTAGCAGTTTCTTTTGTTTGCCTTCTGTTGGTTGGCTCTAATTTCTTTATTTCCTTTAACATTTTTTTTTTTTTTCATATATGTTTTCTTCTCACCTTCTAGGTCTTTTCCTCTTTCTTTTTGATTTTATCTACCATTGTTTTACTTTTTGAATATCGATAATATTACGCTTTTCATTTTTTCTTTTCCTTGTCCCTGTAGAAGATCCCTTTGTCTTCGACATTGAAATTATTTTTTGTTTTTACTTTAACAAGGGCTGTTTTTTTCCAAAAATTAAGAAATTAAAATTTGATCTACCAACAATGTTAATAACCATTACGGCTACTACTTTGGAGGTATTTTGCAGTTTTCTACTGTTGAGGCGTACCAGACTGTAATGTTAATTGTTAACGTGCCAGATGATTGGAATCACAACCCACAACAATGATTTTGAAACTTTATTGGGTCATGTCAAATTACACAGTTTTATGTTTCTCAAATAATTCTAATAATAGCCAATTCGATAACAGATCTGGTAGCCTAATAGCAAAATTGCAAATATCTCAAAAAGTAGTAGCCGTAATCTTCAACATGCTTATATTATTTGAAAGATAATTTCAACCTGCACCCGTAAAGTAAAAAATACAGGGTGTTCTATTTGAAAAAAAGTGATTGTCTTAGAAGATGTAAAATATGTAACAGCAAATATGAAGCACTTCTATGGACACATATTTGTTTGAGATAGTCCATTTTCTTTATACAACCTAAAAATTAACCCGATATGGTTTCCAGAAAAGTTCAGATATTTCCGTGAACTTTTGCATCTGTGAAAATTTTACTAAAACAATTAATATCTCAAAATCTACAACTCTCTAGTTACAGGGAATGTTATACAAAGACCTAAGTATTTGACGTAGAATCCGAAAATGCAATCATATAGGGTGTTCCATTAAACATAACGGAGTTTATGGCGACTTCCGTACAACCGGAAGTGTAAGAAAATCACAATTTTTAGTTGAGTTTGCCTTATTGGTTTTAGTCAATTCTCCAAATTTTCAAACCTTTTTCGTTATACTTTCTCTATACGGCTAATGGCGGTTCTTACGTGAGACACCCTGTGTATATAGTCGCCTTAACTGTTAAACTGCATAAGTACATTTTTATAATTTTTACAGGAGAAGGAAAGAACGAATTTATCATCCCTTTTCATTCAGAACCAAATATTACAATGGACAAATGGTGTTAAAAATGCTAATACTGTATACAGGGTGCCCATAATCTATCTCATAACATGGGTAACTTTCTTAATATGCAAAATAGGTAATCGGTTAAATTAGGAAAGTTGGGCAGAATTACAAGCAAAATGTTAAACTTTTTTCAAATTTGACATATGTCTTCAACTTTTGAAATTTTGTGAAAAAACTGAAAACAGTCGATTTTTTAATGTTGTCCTGTTCCACTACTACTTACTTTAGAACTGAACTAAAAATGACATCTTATACATATTTTTACGTAGAATTCGATAAAATTACTCAAAATGTCATAACCTCTTGATTTCGAGATATAACACAAACTTACTTTTTTAAATGGCAATCATAGTTGGCTGATCTTATTAAATAGCTTTTGTTTTTGCGATTTCATTGATATAAGGTTCGATATACTTTACTCTTGTATTTCCTATTTAACTGCCCAAAATTGTGTTGTTCATACCATTAGGAACAAAATGATTTGTTAGTTAAACTTGAAACAAAATTTATACTGACAATTTAATACCACAAGTAGGTACTATTAATGGTTTGTAATTACGTTCTATTTCAATAATGTACAAAGACATAAAAGTTCATATTAAATGTTCGAAATGGCCCCCTTAACCAATAGCACTTTTTTTCCAAACTGCGAGGACGAATTCTTCTAATAATCAAACTAATTCTATCTTTTAATTCTTTACATTATTGGTTTTTCTTTGTACACCCTGTCTTTAACGGTTCCCCACAAGAAAAAATCGAGAGGTGTGATATCAGGTGTTCTTGCCGGCCAATTAATAGGACCTGAATTACCGATCCAGCTCGGAAAACGTTCGAAAGATATTCAGAAACAGCTCTAAAATTATGAGCAGGAGCACCATCATGTTGGAAATAGGTAAGATTTTGTACCACATTTAATGGCAGTTCATCTAACATGTCTTCCAAGTCATTTTGAAGAAATTCTAAATATCGCCTTCCATTTAAATGGTAATTGTAAAAGAACGGACCAATTATTCTGCTACCGAGGATGCCACACCACACATTTATTGAAAAATATGTTGATCTCGTCTCTCAACAGTACCATGAGGTTGTTCTCAGACCAATAGTTATTGTTATGTCTATTAAATACACCGTTATTGGTAAATTTTGCCTCGTCAGTAAATAAAATTTGCGCGAAAAATATGGATCGTTGTCAGTTTCTCTTAAAAACGATCCGAGCGTAATTTAATCTTCTCTCTGAGTCGGCTGGATACAAGGTGTTGCCGATATGAAATTTCACGGGTAGATGTTTTGGTTTATAATTTACATATGTGCCAAAACTCTTTCTTCGTCTTCTTGATTAAACTTTTGCTTAGCTTTTGGTTTCATAAATGATCCGTATAGTTTTAAATTATTTTCCAGTTTGGAAAAATTCTTTTATCTGGTTGTCTTCTTTCCATATATCTTTGCAAATACATTTCACTGGCCTCACACTATTTCTGTTGCTAGCATAATAACAAAAAGCATGTCGTTTCTCTCTTCATGTAAATACATTGTTTATTTTGAAAGTTCATGTTTTTAAAATAAATCACCGTGAATAATACAACTTACTTATGTAAATCAAATTATTTAGTTGACGACACAGGCTTTTGTTTCAACAGGTTTTTGTTTGAAGCATTTGTTTCCATAGCCTGCCTGTGTATTATTTTGCAGCTTAATTGTATCAATAAACTACTTTAGCATTTACAAAAAATGTAAGAGTAAAGTATATCGAACCTTATATCAATGAAATCGCAAAAACAAAAGCTATTTAATAAGATCACAGCCAACTATGATTGCCATTTAAAAAAATGTAAGTTTGTGTTATATCTCGAAAATCAAGAGGGTTATGACATTTTGAGGTAATTTTATCGAATTCTACGTAAAAATATGTAAGATGTCATTTTTAGTTCAGTTCTAAAGTAAGTAGTAGTGGAACAGGACAACATTAAAAAAAATCGACTGTTTTCAGTTTTTTCACAAAATTTCAAAAGTTGAAGACATATGTCAAATTTGAAAAAAGTTTAACATTTTGCTTGTAATTCTGCCCAACTTTCCTAATTTAACCGATTACCTATTTTCACAAAATTTTTCATTTGTGATTGTAGAAAAATCGAAAAATTAATGCCGACGTTATCGACGATTCCAAATCTAAGTAAAATATTTTCAATGTGGCGGCACTTCCGGAAATTCTGGAAAATCGATGTCAACTTTGTTAATTTAAATAGCAACCCCGCATTTTCAATTTTTTTTTCACATCCGCAACGCGATTTTGAAGATAAAACATGCTACATGTCGACACTTATGGTCATAGTTTTTGACTTATGTTAATTTTTCTGCAATGTCTGCAATGCAAGGGGTGTACTAACACCACTACTTAAACCATGCAAGATAAATGCATAAATTTTTTTTTGGCGTTTTTCCCAAGTTCACGAAATTTTTTTTTTAAGCTAGCGCGCATGTTTTACAACGCTCCTAACAAGCGTACTACGTTTTTTTAAAATCGGAATGAGAAAATGTAAAAAATCAATCTTTCAATGGCACCTGTCAATTTTCTTAACGAAAATCGATGTAGAATTGAATTTCAGTACAACTTTGTAAGCATGTTTTATACTTATAACGAGTATTTTTCGAATTATTAACGGTTTTTATTATTCAAAATTTAAAATTTAAAAATTGTAGAACACTATCTAACATCTACAGAATCATCTACCCAATCATAAATACTGTTCGAAATGTGCACCATTTTGGTTTAAACATTCCAAAATTCGATCATATGTGGCTCTGCTGGTGGCATTTCTTACTTCATTCATTCAACTGTCGTTATTTTTAATTCGTCAGGTCTTCCAGGTTTACGGGAGAGATTTCATAAACTAGATCTGCACTCGCTCCCACAAACAAAATCAAGAGGTGGAGGTCTGGCGATCTTGGAGGCCAAAGCCAAGATCCCTTATTACCCCACCATCTGCCATGAAATAAGTTTTCCAATTTAGAATCTATAATACGTGTAAAGAATGTGCTGGAACCATTTTGGGTGAATTAAAATTGGAGGTCAATGACAAATTTGATAAATTGCTCGATTGACTAATAAACTATGACAACTGAGATTTTTTTTCTTTAGTTTCATAGTCGTCCGCAGATTTAAAAAAATAAAATCTTGAAATAATAAAAAATTTAATAATTCGAAAACTACTCGTCGTAAGTATAGAACATGGTTACTGAAGTTGTACTGAAATTCAATCTACATCAACTGACGTAAGTCAAAGTAGACAGATAACCGACATGTGACATTTTTCTATCTTCAAAATCGCGTCGCGGATGTGAAAAAAATTGAAAATGTGGGGTTCCCATTTAATTTAATTAAAGTTGACATCGATTTTGAATTTCCAATAAATGGAAAATTTTCTAAGGATGCCTTAAAAATCACCCTCTATATCTTCCAAAATAGTACTATTAAAAATTGATAAAATTTTTTTTTTATTTGAAAATGAACATAAACATAACAAATGTTAAGAAATTGGAGAATACGTTTTAGATAAAAACATCTGGGACCAAATTCATTTAAATTATTACAAAATAACTTGATTTAGTTAACATGGAAATAGAAAACAAGCTAATATAAAACAAAAAGTAATAATAGAATTTGTTATCAGCAAAAGTTAAACTATCTCAAAAACGTAATTTAAGCTCAAAATAGTGGTAATCAGGTTGCAGAGCCGTTATTCTTCCTGGGCCAATGGATGTAAAAAAACTTTAAAGTTTAGCATTTTTTTAAAAATAAAAATAAAAAATTGTGAAGGAGCCGGAATGAGGTAGGCAGTTTGCTGAAGCTACAGTAACACAAAAACTAAAATTTTAATGGACATAAGAATTATTTCATGGTATGAGAAGATATTTTATACCATTGCGTACTTGCAAAAATGTTTATTAACAACATATGTATTTTTTTTTGTTTGACAAGTTCAAACAAATAATGCTAATACTTACTACCTTTTCGGAAAAAAGAATTTGATTTATTTTTGATTTCACTTCATAATTCTCGAATATGCATTTTTGTAAACTTTTCCTTGATTTTTGTGGTATTAATTTTGAAAATGCTTTGCACTATCTTCTATTTTTTTGCAATTTGGAATAAACAATAACATAAATGCATAAAGGACGCTGCATAGAAAGCAATAGTGACGTCCAGTAGCAACGAACGGTCACTAGTGGTCGCCAGTGAATTTGAGATTAGAAACCAATACACGGGGCAATTAGTAGCTCCACTAACAACCTAGCGGACGCCAGTGTATCTGCAGGTGTCAGACGTATGAGGAGTGACGGCTGTGGATAAAGGTATTGTAATTAAATTGATGACAAAACATTAAAACTTTGAGATGTATGGTGATGGGGAGTATAAAGAAGCCGTTAATGAACCGTTAGGAACTACCAGTGTGCGAACTGGCCAGTACTGTTTGACAGTATCTGTTTTGACAGTTACGTTTAAGATACACGTTTGTAAATTTTCATCAAAATTGGTTGAACATTCTTCATTTGACAAGAAGCGACATTTCATATTTTTTAAAATTTAAAATCTTGTTTAATTTATTTTGAAACCGATGCTACTATTTGAAAATTGATCCGTCGAATTCGAATGGAAAAAGGCCATTGAAAATTTGTCTAAAATTTTTACTAAAAAAATTGTTTATTCTAATGTCCTCTATAAATCCGAACACATGTTTTGTGACACCCTGTATCCTTGTAAGTTAAACCACAACGCCAAAGTTACATAGTCAACTTTGTTCTCAAATGACAACCTGTATACTTTCCGATGAATTATTGAAACCCATTTTTTTCTATATACAACGTAAATAGTATAGAGAATATATAACGAGAAATTTATAGCAGCAAATAAAATTTATTTCATAGTTCTCAGTAAATCAATTTATATTTCCCAGGTCAGCTTATCTACATGTAAATATGATATGGATGTTTTACAGACGTTTGAGTAAACTGAATGTTTGTGTATTTTATTTACTTTTAATTGATATCGTTATCTGTTTCGTGTTGCTTAATATTGAACATACTAAAATTAATGAATATCTTTTTCTTGGCACAATTTGGGCACAATACCTATAGCAACATATTTTATTAGATAGTTAAATGAGAACAAATTTGTGTGTAATGAAAGTGTTTAAAGCGGATTTTAATTAAAAAAAAACAGTAAAATTTATATAATGATTTACTCAAAAATCCGGATTCGATCCCGATTGTTGTAAATTTTTTTATTAATATTAATTTTACCGGATGTTATTATTAATACACTTTTATAAAATGAGTTTTAATATTTTCAACTCTTGTCAAAATATTAAATCCACTGAACAAAACTGCATTATGATGATAATATAGTTAATTAAAAATACTGCATACGGAATCGAAGGTAATTAGGAAACGCAAACCAACCAATTTGTACACGACTGCCGCTTAATAAGTGAAAATCCATTCAGTTAATAAATAAAAAATTCACAAAAAAACTTATTTTACTGATTTATTAGTAAAATACGCTTTGAATACTCACTATGATTAGATCGATTTATTTTATTTTACTACCATTATAATTTGTTGTTCTATTATGGTCCGAATTCATTGCAAAAAAAATATTAATTTTTAATTTAACATAGTAACTGCCTATGTCAACTTTTCCATGGGACATACGGGCTATCAATATTTAGAAGGTGCATATAGTATGGTTCAAAATTCTGTAACATCACTTTTAACGGAAAAACGGCTTACTTTTCACCAAAATCCTTGGATAGGCCAATTTTTATTTTAAAAAGAGACTTTTTACGATAGTGTGATCCCGACATTCTTTGTTTCTGAATTGCGACGTCATTATCCATTTTACACAACATTATTTAGATCTAGGCCACCTTCGATAAGAAAAGTTACGAAAAAAAAAATGAAGTTCAATATGTGAGTAGGAGACACTTACAAAAACAAACGTCGAACTTTCGATAATTGCCTTCTGTAATTTAATCTAAAACGGTTAATTATTCAACGGTAACCCAGCGAATCGAAATTTAGCTATGCTTGGCTGTAAGTCAAAAAGAAATCCAGTAAGCAAATTGAAAATAAATTCCGAGAAACTGAGCACGTGAAGGATCTCTCAAGATGCGTTCGTCCTAAAGTTGACGGCAACACAAAGATGAATATTTTTTGCCATTACAAGAAATTACCCAATCTTTTACTTAGCTTTTTGGCGGTTGAGGGCGATGCAAGCAAAACATTGCTGCTTTGCTTTTTTTAAATGAAAATTTATACAAAATCCATCTTGTTCAATAATTGAACGAAAATGGCTGCGAAAGAAGACTACAATTCTGTGAAACTTTTGTGGAAATGTTCATAGTATTAAAGAATTCCATTGACAGATTATTGTTTCAGATTAAGCTGTTTAGTAATAACAATTGACAAAAACTGCTGTAGATTCCAGGCAAAATTCCAACTGGATGATATATACCTACACGCATTCACAAAACGTTCATGTTTGGGCTGGGATTGTATTAGGAGTTTTTGTTGTAAGATAGCCGCAGCCAAAACGAACTTTTCCTATCAGTTATAGAATTACCACACTGTACAGGTTTATACTGATCTTCTGGGGCATCATACATAACACCTACATCACAATACAATATTTAAAATGTAAACATACGATTAAATTAAATTAAATAGAAATGTACTCAAACGAAGAAAACCAGATTTACCACCAAATTTTATTTGGTTTCACCATGTTGGCGCTTCACCCCACTTCGCTAGTGTAGTTAGAATGTTTTCTTAATCGCTGAATTAGCAAAGAGTATCAACAGAGGGCCCCAAGATCTTTCCACCCTACACCTCCAGATTTCTTTTTATGAAGAACAAACCACAAAATGCAGAAGTTCTAAAACAAGAATCAAAGCCGAAATTCGTTTAATGACTCAGGATATGCTGCATAATGTTTTAGAAGAAGTTGTGCACAGGCCAATTGGTTGGCAGTTCGAACATTTATTGATTAATTATTGTTTTATTTTCCGTTTTAAATGTTTATCCAGATTATTTTAATTACTATCAAATTAATTTTGTCAATAATTTTTTATCTAAGTTTGACCATGTTTTATACTTTCAAGCATAGATATATATAATATATATATATATACAGGGTGCCCATAATCTATTTCATAATCACGGTTAACTTTTTAACATGCAAAATAGGTAATCGGTTAAATTAGGAAAGTTGGGCAGAATTACAAGCAAAATGTTAAACTTTTTAAATTTGACTAGCTCAACTTTTTGAAATTTTGTGAAAAACTGAAAACAGTCGATTTTTTAATGTTGTCCTGTTCCACTACTACTTACTTTAGAACTGAACTAAAAATGACATCTTATACATATTTTTACGTAGAATTCGATAAAATTACTCAAAATGCAAACCCTCTTGATTTTCGAGATATAACACAAACTTACATTTTTTAAATGACAATCATAGTTGGCTGTGATCTTATTAAATAGCTTTTGTTTTTGCGATTTCATTGATATAAGGTTCGATATACTTTACTCTTACATTTTTTTTGTAAATGCTAAAAGTAGTTTATTGATACAATTAAGCTGCAAAATAATACACAGGCAGGCTATGGAAACAAATGCTTCAAACAAAAACCTGTTGAAACAAAAGCCTGTGTCGTCAACTAAATAATTTGATTTACATAAGTAAGTTGTATTATTCACGGTGATTTATTTTAAAAACATAAAATTCTCAAAATAAACAATGTATTCAAATGAAGAGAGAAACGACATGCTTTATTGTTATTATGCTAGCAACAGAAATAGTAATGAAGCCAGTGAAATGTATTTGCAAAGATATATGGAGAAGACAACCAGATAAAAGACTTTTTCCAAACTGGAAAATAATTTAAAACTATACGGATCATTTATGAAACCAAAAGCTAAGCAAAAGTTTAATCAAGAAGACGAAGAAAGAGTTTTAGCATATATAAATTATAAACCAAAACATCTACCCGTGAAATTGCAAGTGAGTGTGGTACTTCTACAGAAAAAGCTCGTTTAATTTTAAAACAAAATCGATTCAAGCCGTATAAATTTCATTTCGGCAACCTTGTATCCAGCCGACTCAGAGAGAAGATTAAATTACGCTCGATGGTTTTTAAGAGAAACTGACAACGATCCATATTTCTCGCGCAGAATTTTATTTACTGACGAGGCAAAATTTACCAATAACGGTGTATTTAATAGACATAATAATAACTATTGGTCTGAGAACAACCCTCATGTTACTGTTGAGAGACGAGATCAACATATTTTTCAATAAATTTGTGGTGTGGCATCCTCGGTAGCAGAATAATTGGTCCGTTCTTTTACAATTACCATTTAAATGGAAGGCGATATTTAGAATTTCTTCAAAATGACTTGGAAGACATGTTAGATGAACTGCCATTAAATGTGGTACAAAATCTTACTCATTTCCAACATGATGGTGCTCCTGCTCATAATTTTAGAGCTGTTTCTGAATATCTTTCCGAACGTTTTCCGAGCTGGATCGGTAATTCAGGTCCTATTAATTGGCCGGCAAGAACACCTGATATCACACCTCTCGATTTTTTCTTGTGGGAACCGTTAAAGACAGGGTGTACAAAGAAAAACCCAATAATGTAGAAGAATTAAAAGATAGAATTAGGTTGATTATTAGAAGAATTCGTCCTCGCAGTTTGGAAAAAGTGCATAGAGAGATGGTTAGAAGATGTCAAATGTGCATATTGGTTAACGGGGCCATTTCGAACATTTAATATGAACTTTTATGTCTTTTGTACATTATTGAAATAGAACATAATTACAAACCATTAATAGTACCTACTTGTGGTATTATATTGTCAATATAAGTTTTGTTTCAAGTTTAACTAACTTGTAAATCATTTTGTTCCTTAATGGTATCAACAACACAATTTTGGGCATTTAAATAGAAATACAAGAGTAAAGTATATCGAACCTTATATCAATGAAATCTCAAAAACAAAAGCTATTTAATAAGATCACAGCCAACTATGATTGTCATTTAAAAAATGTAAGTTTGTGTTATATCTCGAAAATCAAGGGGGTTATGACATTTTGAGTAATTTTATCGAATTCTACGTAAAAATATGTATAAGAAGTCATTTTTTAGTTCAGTTCTAAAGTAAGTAGTAGTGGAACAGGACAACATTAAAAAAATCGACTGTTTTCAGTTTTTCACAAAATTTCAAAAGTTGAAGACATATGTCAAATTTGAAAAAAGTTTAACATTTGCTTGTAATTCTGCCCAACTTTCCTAATTTAACCTATTACCTATTTTGCATATTAAGAAAGTTACCCATGTTATGAGATAGATTATGGGCACCCTATATATTTCAATACAGTAGTGAATGTCAACATGCAGAGGGCGCTCCGAGTCATTCACCATTTGTTAATCGGGCATAAATTTAAAATTCCTAGGCAATAATATGTAATCAGTGCAGCTATTTTTATTGCAAATTTTGTACTATTCACCGAACAAGCTAGGTATTAAAACCAAATATTTAATAACCGGGTATAAAGAAGACCACAAAATTGAACTATAAAGTTGCAATATAAATCCACTCTTGATTCTGATCAATAATTGTTAACGGATTGATAAGTTTTTAGTCATCTACACATTTAGTTGAATGTGCCAAGAGGTTAGTTACGAAATTAAAACATATGCAAGAACTATTTGTATTTTATAGTAGCAAGCAACTTTACCTGTAAAAAAACGCGCGGGAGGAGAAGCTCTGTGGCCACTTAAAATCAAAAAAAAAAAAAAAAAAAAAAAAAAAAAAAAAAAAAAAAATAAAAAAAAAAAAAAAAAAAAAAAAAACACAATTAAAAATTGATTTTTAAAGTTATTCCGGTCCGGCACATCAAGCGTGCATTAAAAGTATATGGAGTACTAATTCTATTCATTTTCTGAAAATAGTGCTGCGCTGGTTTTCGACATCACTAAACACAGACAAAATATTTTTGTTCATACAGTTACATCGGAAGTAGCTGTCAACTTTCCTATTTCAAATGGAACGTGCTATTTTTTATTTTATTTTTCAGATTCTACGTAAACTTTAAGGTGTAGTTTAATTATATATCCATATCAAAAAAATGACTGGTTTTTTAGTTATATCGATTTTTGAAAAAAAATTTAAATCATGTTGAATTGTTATCCTTCATATCTCAAGATGATATCAATATTTTAGTTCCTAATTTGTTGTGACAATTGTCGATATGTTACAGTAACTCACATATGAATGGAAACTCGAATTGCATGTACAGGGTGATGAAAATTCTCGTGCCAATATGAACAACTTTGGACCTCAAAAACTTGCTTAATTCAAATGGGACACCCTGTGTTTTTAATTATCAATCGATGTCTTTTGTTGTCCTCTTTCGATACATACTAACATGCCCTATGCTCAAATTCAACCGTTGTCGAGATAAATTAAGATTTTGTTCGTAACGACAGCGTTAATAAGAATTACATGACGCTTAATAATCCATGTAGTATGCTATGGAAAATCTTATGTCAAATTGCAACATTGCATTTTGACAGTTCATAATTATAATTTAAGATGTCGCGTTCAGGTTTTAGCAACGAAGATTATTTGAATATTTTGATTATTTATGGCCAATGTCAAAAAGTAATAAGTAGAACCTGCAGAGTGTTTACAGAAACGTATCCAGATCGTCCTACGCCGAATCAAATATAATAAGATAAAATAAATGACTGCTCAAAAACTTGAAGGAGTTTGAGTGCCTTTGAGCATAAATTGTCAAGACCATCACTCTACACTGAAGACGATGAAACTACAGTGCTTGGTTACTTTCATGCACATCCAATGAATTCGTTGCAAGATGCTGAGAGGGGACTGAGGGGGTATCAACTAGAACTAGAATTTTTAAGAAACATAAGTGGCGTCCTTTTAAATTTCACCTGGTACAAGAAGTGAAAAATGTAGATTTAACAACCCGTGTGAATTATTGTGAATGGCTACTGACAAGAGTACAAGAAGATGAAAATTTCTGCACAAATATCATTTGGACAGATGAAGCAAAGTTCTCAAAAATGGAATGTATAATCACCATAACAACCACTTTTGGGCGCCTGAAAACCACACATGATACAAACAAGGAATTTTTAAGACTTATGGAATTTCAACGTCTTTTTGCTATAAAGAATAATAAAATTCTATGTATTTACTTTTATGATGTGAATCTGACAGGGAGCGTTATGTTTATATTTTGAATCGTGATCAGGGAACATTGCAACACCTATCAGAATTTGAGAGGAATACCGCGTTCTATCAAATACATCACCGAACACGCCAAGTCAGTGACACATTAGAGGCTACGTTTGGAGACCAATTGATTGCTCTAATGGGCCATATAGTTTCCTCCACGTTCCCCGTTCTCACGCTCCTTAGACTTTTTCATATGGGGATGTATAAAGACAAGGTCTACTTAGAACCAGTGACCACAAAGACAACATGGAGGCAAGAGTGCTTGCCGCTTTCAGCGAACTCAGTCCCATATCCATACAACGCGCTACAAATACTGAGGTTCGTAGACGATGTTTTGCCTGTTTGGGACAAAATGGAAATGTGTTCGAACACCTTAGTTAAAACTGTTGAAAATTAATTTATACTGCGTTTTTTGTTGTTACTTACTTGTTTTTTTTCCATCAAAATAAATTCAATATTTTTCTTAAATCTACTTGCTTGAAATTTCTATTGCTCTCAATGAATTGCTATTTAGGTTGCCAAAATACATTTATATCATACAGAATGTCTTTTTCTTATCATCACATATCACTTTTATTATTATAACATAAATCTTAATTTATCTCGACAACGGTTAAATTTGAGCATAGGGCATGTTAGTATGTATCGAAAGAAAGGACAATCAAAAGACATCGATTGATAATTAAAAACCATCATTTTTTGGATATTGATATATTAATTAAACTACACCTTAAATTTTCCGTAGAATCTGAAAATAAAATAAAAATAGCATGTTCCATTTGAAATAGAAAGTTGACAGCTTACTTCCGGTACACCCGGAAGAGCTGTATGAACGAAAATATTTTGTCTGCATTCAGTGATGTCAAAGCAGGCGCAGCATTATTTTCAGAAAAGAACAGAATTAGTTCTCCATATACTTTTAGTGCATGCTCGATGTGCCGGACCCTGTACGTAATATAAGACCAGATAAAATGAGATACGGATACAAATCAAAAAATTTCTTGAAATTGCCATTAAAAAATCACAAACACAAACAATTATACAATAACCTCTCGATCACAACTCGAATGCGGCGAATGCCTCACTAATCAAGTTTTGGTTCAGGAATATCTATGCTTCCATGTTTACATTTTAATGTCCTACTAAAACTATAAATAAAAATAGTATGTTTTAAAAAATGAATGAGACATTACCACTCACAAACAGTTGAAGCGGGTATTCAATTACTTAACTACAGAAAATTGTTTTTTTAAGTAGACAGTTTTCTTTTTAAAAGTGATGTTCTTCCATAATTTGGGCACTGTATAAATAAAAGGAAGGTATTGACGTTGATTGAAATATTTGGGAAGATACACATGTAGAGGCTTTTAGTTGCTTTGTGTCTGTCGTTTCTATCGCGTCGTATTTTGAAGTTATTGTCATTTTTGGCAATGATTAAGAGTAATCTTTGAAATGTTTTCTTTAGATTAAAGCTTTATTATAACCCTTATACTTGCTCCATTTCATTTTTTGGATAATAAAAGCAACTATTATATGGTCTTGGATTAAAAGTTTCTACCCATACCCTTTCCCCGAGAAATAATGCTCTATGTCTAACTCGCCCAAACATGAAATAGAGCAAGTACTATTAAGGGTTACAAAAAGCTTCAATCAAAGAAAACATTTCAAATGCAAGAACCGTACACGAACCACATTTTTGTAGTCGAAACGAGCGTCTGCAGTTGGCATGCAGTCCGAGCGATTGCCGCAGTGCGCTGCCGTACCAAATCAATGCAACCACAAACAAACTGCAAAAATGTGGTTAACTCAAGCTACAATTTTCGATCACGCTAACCACAACTGTGATTATCTCAACTGGAAAAATGTGGTTTATTTTATAATAATTTGCAGTGAACGTTTTGGAACAAGACGTATTGCATCAACATGTTCGATTTAAACACTGCTTTTGCAGTATTGTATGCAACACTCTGATGAGAAAAGTTTTTGTTCTATATTTTATTCATTTTAGGTACCATCCTCCCAGATACAAATACCTGTTCAGATACAGGTGCCTCAGCATCATACAAGTAACCGCTAACAACGACGACGAAGCCAATCAAGTTAGTACTGTAGTACTACCGACGGCATCGGAGAGTATGACAATACTTCCGCAATGAACGCGACTGAGGCTGTACACCAACCATCAGCTGTCAAACAAGTAATAAAAAACAATAAAATATTATGAATAGTTGAAGAAATTAACTTTAGTTTTATTATGTATGTAGAAATTATTTTTTTAATAAGTACCTACAGTGTTATTTTAATAATTTCATGTACCATACGTAACTTGGTTTTGGGTGTTCTAGTTGCATCACAATTTTCCAAAGTCTATTTTCTTTTAAAAGTAAGTACTGTGTAAAGCTGTATAAAGCGCCTAATTAACATACGGTAACCTGCAATCGAAGTTATCTGTACATAAATAGTATTGTACTATTATTGTTATACATAATGTAAATATGTCAATGGAAATTGTCAAAAGAAAATCTTATTATACAGGGTGTGCAAGAAAATAAGTAACTTAAGAACCTGGCCGTAACACTTGGAATTCAAGCAGCTACATTACAAACCTGTTGTTTATTTTGATATTACGGCAGGAGATCTAATTGTGATCAACGTCATGCCTTCAGTATAAATTATAATTTAACTCATAGACTATGTAATGTTAATGTTTTTAACCGGTTAATCTGTGGTGTTGATGAGGTATTTGAAAGGTTTAAGCACCAATAAGTATTTATTCACATTTTTACTCCTAACAAATGACACCACAGTTTACACACACACATTTGGTAGAATAAGATTTTAGGTTTTTATTATTTATTTTACGATTAATTAGATTAGGATTAATAAGATTTCAATTTATATGACAACAATTTTTGGATTTGTATTATAGGGTAACGGGTACAGTTATTGGCCAGGTACTAGTTGTTGGCCAATTTGAATTTAATTTCAAATAATAAGATTCCTGTCGGTAAAACAGAAGTATGCAATTTACAGTAAAATCTGGCAACCTTGCTTTATGTTCTTACCGATTATGACACTTCTAGTTAGCGTCACAGAAATTTTATAGCAGGTGTAATTTTGTTCGTCCGAAGTTGCATCGGTTTATCCAGATACACTAAGAATTCCTTAAGAAACAGTGTTATTATGGTAAGTGGCTATGCTTTACTTTCCTAATGTATCATTTCAAAACTATGTTTTAAGGCATCTTATTGTATAATTTCACATTATTTTAAGTGTTTTTAATGCTAGTTTAGAATTTTTCGCGCCAATTTTGTGGTGGCCAGTATCTGGTACAATAATTTGCCCCTATATAGTTATTGGCCGCCGTGGCCAACTACTAGTGTTAAGTGTAGAATAATATTTTTAGGACATTTTATGTTTTTAGCATTTTTGAGCACAAATTAAACATTTTATAGCGTTTTTTAGGTATTCTTAAATGTTTAACCAGTAGTTGGCCGGTGGCCAGTAACTAGTTTTTAGGGTGGCCAACTACTATACCTTTTATGCTTTTTAAAGCTCTTTGCCTTTTTCTTTAATTCACAAGTTCATGAGTATTTTTTTAGATTCATAATGTCTAATTCAAGTAAAACTAAAACACATAGTCAAAAATACACGGAAGCTGATGTACAGAAAGCCCTTACAGCAATTAAAAATGGAACGAGCCAGAGAAAAGCAGCCCAACAGTTTAATGTTCCGAGAGCTACTCTACAGTTTAGGACAAGTGAAAATTTTCACGATAAAACCACTCGTGGTCCAACTCCTATTCTTTCGTTGGACGAGGAAACTCGACTTAAAGACTGGATTTGTGCATGTCAGAAAAAGGTTTTCCTGTGAGGATAGAAGATGTACAGCATTCAGTCAAAGGATTTTTGGATGCTAATCCCCGCAAGAATCCATTCATAGACAATATGCCTGGAAGAGGGTGGTACAGGAGCTTTTAAAGAGAAACCCAGAAATAACCCTAAGGACTCCAGAAGCGATTACTGCGGCAAGTTCTAATATTTCCGAAAATGATATTCGGAAATGGTTTAGTGGAGTGGAACAATACTTAGATAAAAAGGTTATAGTGACATTCTTAAAGATCCATCACGTATTTTTAATGGCGATGAAACGTGTTTTTATCTATGCCCGAAAAATAAAAGAGTGTTAGCTGTAAGGGGAAGCAAAAATGTTTACGAAATTGAACATCACTCGAAAGTTAATTTAACAGTTATGTTTACGTTTGCAGCCTCTGGCGATCTTACACCGCCCATGGTAATTTATCCTTATAAGAGATTGCCATCAGACATTGTAAAGTCGGTACCTGCTGGATGGGGAATAGGTTGTAGCGACTCAGGGTGGATGAAAAACGAAAATTTCTTTGAATATATAGGAAACGTATTTTATAAACATTTAGTTGCCAGAAAAATCAAATTTCCAATAATATTGTTTGTTGATGGGCATAAAACTCATATGACCCTTCAAACTAGCGAATTATGTTCAAAGTTGCAAATAATATTAGTGGCTCTCTATCCAAACGCAACAAGGATAATGCAGCCCGCGGACGTTGCGGCGTTCAAACCCTTAAAAATTGGTTGGAACAAAGCAGTTTTGAACTTCAGAAGGGAAAATCCAAATTCTGTGGTAACCAAGGAAAACTTTGCCTTAGTATTGAACAGTGCCATAAGTTCGTTAACGTCAGTTTCTATAATCAATGGTTTTAAAGCAACTGGGTTATATCCTTGGAACCCGTCAGCAATTGATTATTCCAAATGTTTGGGAAAGAACACCAGCAAAATCAAAGAAACTGTTTCTGAAGAAGACTCCATAATCTATGCCGAGTTTAAGAAAGTAGTTGGGACTGAAAAGATAAATATGTTCCAAAATAATGGATGTGAAGATCTGAATGAAGATGCACAAATTTTATATAATATACTCCAGTTATTCAAAAATAAGTCAGATGATGCAAGATCTAATTTAATTGATACTAACTCAGATGATCTAACGCGTGATGAATATATTCCGTTTGCCGACAGGGAGAATAATGATCGTGCTGATATTATTGCTTCTTCATCTGATATCCCAGATACTCTAGAACAGTTAACCACAATCGAAATAGAAAATCTCGTAACGGACAGTAATAATATATCATCAACTAGGCTTTCTTCATGCAACCGTTCAACTTCAAATTTTAAGTTAACCACATATAACATAGACAACATTCCTATTATAAATATTAGTTCACCTAATCTTCCCTCCACTTCCTATAATTATTCGTCTCCGACGCAAGTAGAATCACCTTATCGGTCAAATTCTGGACAAAAGGAATTCATAAATGGGCACACCGAGGAGAAATCATCTATTGACAAATTCTTCTTTTGGCCGAAGACTCCAGAACGTAAAGGTAAAAAAAAACGGAAAGACTTCCGTTTGTGCTTACATCCTCAGATCGGCAAAACATAGAAAAACGTAAAATACAAGAAAAATTAGAGAAAGAATTATTGAAAGAAGAAAGGAAACAGAAAAAATAGAAACAAACAATAATAAAATAATTGCACAGAAAAATAAGAAAACAAAAACGTATATACCTAAAGCTAAACAAATAAAATATAATAGCAAAGTCGGAGAAAGAAAACAATAGTAAAAGTTGATGAAATAAATTGCACAATTTTGAAAAGAGGACTTAAAGTTCATCTGCCGGAGAAAAAGTGCATTCAAGAAATCGATGAGCCTAACACGGAATCCACAAATTGTCAGTTTAGTGCGGACATTTTTGTAGCACCAAACGTATTTCTAATAGTCGCCCATGTGATGGTGGAACAAACGTTGAAGATACTGAAAGACCCAATTCAACCCATAAATCGGAAAGTGAAGATTATCTGAATGATTTCAAAAGCTATACAAATACTTCTACAAGTGTTATCAATTCACCTGATACTAGATCTACCTTGAAAAATGAAAAGTTTTCAGAGTCAAAAACCTTTTTTTTAAAATAGTTTTCAACTGCAATCGTCAAGCCATTCATCATTGACTAGAAATTTACCAAATTCAACTAAACGAAAACTATTTTCAGAAAAAGAAAATGAGACCCCTAAATCCAAGGTGTTTATTATTTCTGATGTCACTACAAAGCCAAATAGCAAGCATGCAAATAATGTTTCCACTGGGATATGTTATGCATGTACTATGAATATCACGGGTCTAAAATCAGGGAAAAATGCCACTTTTGTACAAGAACCTATCATCTTGCTTGTGTTAAAAAACCTCAACAATCAGAAAATGATGATAAGTTTGTGTGCAATAGCTGTAAAGTTAAAAATAGTTTTTCCTAACAAGTGTGCAAAGTGATACTTTCCCATATCTACCAAAAGCAGTAGTAAGCTTTGAGTGTAGGAAAAACATTTTGTGCAAGTGTTAGGAACAATATTTTTTCTAAAAGTGGATGTTAAGTAGGTAGGTACTAGGTATATTAATTTTTCATTTTCAAAAACGTTTCTGTTTGATTTTGTTAAAATAACATTTTGCTAATAAATTATTTAGGATTTTCTACAATAATGTACAAAAGCGTGCGCAAAGTAACTTTGTGTATGCAAATAAATGTGCAAAGTACTTTATGCTCGCTTGTAGAAAAATATCTTATTTTGTCGGGCTAAGCTCTATATTTTTCAGATGGCCAATTACTGGTATATAAGTAGGCCAACGACTGTGACTTTGTGGCCAATAACTGAATTTTTGTATGCTTTCAAAAATTTGTATTTTGATATTATTTAGAGGAATTAAGTTACAAAATAAAATTTTGTTCCTAATATTTGAATATGTAATTATTTGAGAAAAAATACTGCATTATTCGTGGTGTAGTAATTTTAGAATAAACTGAAAAATACGTCTCTAAAATCCTTAAGTGGCCAATAACTGTACCCGTTACCC
>JALBCR010003687.1:0-24828 GCA_030710515.1 Abscondita cerata | reverse complement strand
AATTTAATTGGTAGTTCACGCAATACAAATTATTATCACTAACCTGAGAATTTATGAATCTTCAAAAATTCTTATCTGTATTTGAACTTTGTTCCGAACAATAATTGAAACTGACTTTAATATCAAAAGTACGTCATTATATAAAAGATGTTATTCAGTTCTGTTATTTAATATTCTTCATAGTTACTATTTAAAATAATAACTAATATTTTGAGCATTTCAAAAGATAAATAGTTATTCAAGTTATTTTCTCTACCTGCCAGAAAGATTCTCAAGAAGCGAATTTTAGAACCTAAGCTTCATTCCTCCACTGTTGAACGAGACCATCCAATTCCACCAAACAGATATCCTTCCCATGAACCAATGAGTAAGTGTTTCATACTTTACTTAGAATCGTTGCTTCAACTAGCAACAAGAAAATAAAAACAGCCCCGTTAAAGACCTAAATAAGACTTTGTGCCCCATCAGGTTATCCAAGTAAGCTTTGTTGTGACCAAAATGCTTAGACTGACACAACAAGATTTTAAGCTAAGTCGTTTAGGAAGAAAGGAGAATTTTTTGGCAACAGATGGATCAAGGGGTAATAAACAGACAGTACGGGTTAGAAACGGGACCGGGCTAGGGACTCCTTTTCTGATTATTGGTTGAGTAACTGGCAATTCTGCTGCCAGTTTATTTTTAACCCTATTCAATTTTGTTGTGAATATTTACATGTTTAATGATATCTAAAAATACTCCCCATTGGAATATCTTAGTTCTAATATAATGACCTGATGTTGTATTCAATAAAATTTTGCCGTACCCAAATATAGCACCCGTTGTAGATTTGTTCTTTCGAAAGCATCTTTATTCTTCACATAACATGTGATTTATATTATTATAAGGTAGTAATTTTTCAATTAACCGATTCTAACATTTACTTGGTTTCTTACTTCCGCATAAATTGTAACAAATGTTTATTAATGTTTTGTTCGACAGCTGTTTAGAAAGTGGCCGGTATACAAAGTTATTAGTTAGTAAGGTTCCACTTTTGTTGTTTCTTTCCCGCTCAAAGATATAGATTATTTATGTATCAAGGCACTAAAGTTTGATTTTTCATGACGAATGTGCACAATTGCAGAGGCGATAGCCAAGACAAAGAAACACGTGAGTCTGAAGAACTTTAGTGCCGAGGTATTCTATATTTTTCCGAAATCCCCCAAATTTGAACAAAATCTGACTTTTTTATAATGTTCTTTAAGGTAGCAAATGTAATCAGCTGTTTTCTTTTTTACGTCAAATGTTTCCTTGCATGCGCATTCTAAAATCTACATACATTTTACACATCTCTACCGGCGAAAATGTGAACTTAAAATCGTCGTATATTGAATTACTTTATTGTGATTTTATTTGTTTTGCCCATTTTGTGCTTTAGTGAAGATTTTGGAAAAAATATATATTTTGCACGATTTTTGTTTACTTCCTCGTTTCACGACGGTGAGTATATGTTTACTGGTTGCTTGGCCTAAGATGTTGGTAAAGTATCAGTAAGTCGTCGACCGATAGTATTTATTCCCTAGTTCTTGATACTTAATATACTATAATTGACTATTCCATTCTTCTATCCCTCATTTAAAAGCAGACCAATAAAATCCAACTTTACACATTTATTTCAAGGAGAATTCACGGATATTTCGACTAGTGCAAATTGTATCGAATATACCACTAGTGGTCCCCCCGAATATTACTTTAACAAATAGATGTGTTTAAAAAAGCAAAAATTTATCTATACATTAAACATAAAAAGATACAAACATTTATACCACATATCAAACTTCAAAATTGCGTAACTTTATTTAGAACCCTATTTCGGAATTTGAGTAAAATGAGAGTTTGTTCATGGAATAGTCCTCGAATACCACTCAGAAGTCAAAGTATAATTAACTATTTTTGAGCTACCCCAACTCGTATTTCTTACCGCTCGTTCAATTCGTGGTATTCGCAGCCGCAAAAACATTCACGTGACAGTAACTCAAAAATATTCGACAATTCTTTGACTTCTCGGTATCCTCTACACTGTATTAAAGATAGGATTCTCACTATAGGGATCTCGGAAATGATATTAGAAATACAAAACCTCCCATTGAAAAATTGAAATTTCAAGGAATTTCATTTTTCCAAATATCTCACAAACAAAAAAAACACCATCAATTTTTTTATACCATTTACTGGTCACCCTAATTACACCAACTTTTTTTCGAGTCGTACCTATTATCGTTTTCAAGACTCCCCATAGTTAGGATCCTTATCTTGAACATAAGTGTATATGGAAATTCCACTCATATCTTTTCAAACCCAATCAGATTCATTAATGTTGTCATAACGATATTAATTACGGTTGAATTTATGGGAGATTTTCACTAAAACTTCCACAAAAAACTCCAAGACTTTGTTCATTGGAGATTTTCATACCGAATACAACTCGATGATATAAAATTTCATCAAATTTTCTCCTCAAAATCACTCACGTATTTGAATCAGGTTGTATACTTGACTATTAAGACACATTTTTTATCGCTATTGAAATAGTGCTTAAGCGATCCATCCAAAAACAGTGTAATTGAATATGTTAATAAAATAATTTCGTAAAAATTGCAGATCCAAGGCCTCTAAAGGTATCCGAACAAAATCAAATACACCTCTTAGAGATAAGAGTAGTTTTCGTTCACTCGAATTGCATCTATCCACTCAGTTTCGCTTAAGTGGGCGAACACACAATTCGCGTGAACGAGAACTTCACCCTTCCCTCTACGTATTTCCTTGCTTTCACAATTTCAGCTAGGATCATTGCACTACCAAGGTTTATTTATTTTAACACGTATAGTTTTTATAATTGTGATAAATACACACAATTAATATTTATATCAACTCGCATTCTGTGACAACTCACAACTGAACTCAAAACTACTCGACTACGCTTTCATAGTAAAATAGAATATTTTCCGAACATTCAACAATTCGAAAGTTTCGATTGAATCATTCTCTAACTCCAATGACCCAACAATAAAATTCCGTTGTTGTATTGTTCTGTATTTACGAGGTTCTTTCCCAGCTTTGCCTTTGTCTATTACGTATTTAGCGTTCTTATGCTTTCATCTGTGATTAATTCTATGTTGGTTTTAGTTGTGGTTTATCCTTTATATAAATATTTATAAGCGTAGTTTACATAGGCCCAGGTGGTCGGTGGTCTTCTGTTCCCAGATTTTCCGATGTTAGTCATCTCACATCTAAGACGTATCTCTCGACAGATATTATGTAGTTTATCGTTGACAACTTCGTTTTGAGTTAAATCAGTTGATTTTGTTGATATTATTTATTCTTAGATTGTTCTTGGCCCCCAAACTAATTCTTCCACTTCTATTTCTTCTACACTTTGTTCTTACTTTGTTGTTGATTAGTATTCCTAAGGCTTAAACTCTTTTATGTTTCTGCTCTTTCGCATTGTATATTTGCTCTGTTCATTGTTTCCGCAGAAATCGATGGCATGTTGGTTCATCTCAAGTAGTACCTCCTGCTCTTTCAACCAAACTTACAGTTTGATTCCTAGGAATCGCTATTAACCCAGTCAATAGATCAAATAATAATTAAATTTTGAGAAAAACAATAGTAGGGTATCGCCTGTACCATGTAATTGTAAATAGTATAAACTACCTTATAGTTATGTTTTATACCAAAATGAATTGTCATTATACGGTTTAGTAACATTTAAATGCAAAAAAAAACGTGCTTTTATTCTTTTTAGATTAGTAAAAAGTAATCAACCAAAGTTAATGGTGTAAAAAGAAAGTTGTAGAGGATAAAAATACTAATAAAATGAGCGCTAAGTCGTCTCGATCGGATAATAATTTCCCAAGAAAAATCGAAAAAGTGGAATATTTGCGTTTTCTTTAAAAATTCGAAAATCGGTCATTTTTGAGATGTAGCGTAAATCTTTCGAGAAATAGAAGTTACTTAATGTGTGCAAAACCCCCAAATTGTTGGAACAATTAGTTTATGCATAATTGCGATTTAAATTTTTTAATGCAATATCTTCAATCAAAGCTAAATGCTCGTGTGATGGTCCCATTGTCAGAAATAAAAAAGTTATGAAAGTGAAATGGAAAGGAACAGAACGTATATTTTAATTTTACTATAAAATGATATTTAACATGCGAAAATGCATGCAAAGTTAACTGAAATTAACCGAGAAGAGCAAACAGTGAAGTGGTAGAGTACCCAGCCACTTCCGCCGTTTCGAGGACTGCGATTATAAGGGCGCTGCTAGCGGCCGGTTACCCTTCTACTCCATCGCTTCCTCGCTCTCGGTCATCTTTGAATGCATTTTTCGCGTGTCAAATATTATTTATCAAAAATCAGAATATACGTTTTATTCCTTCCATTTTACGTTCAAAAAATATTTTTATTTGTGATAATCGAACAACCGCATGAGCATTATTCAGCCTCGATTAAAACTAATGCATTAAAAATTTAAATCGTAATTATGTATAAACTAATTGGCTCATATTTCAGGGTTTGCACACATTAAGTACGCAAAAAGTAAGTAAGTCGAAAAATTTACGCTACATCTAAAAAATGACGGATTTACGAATTAAAAAAGTAAATATTTCACTTTTTTCGATTTTTCACGGAAAATTATTATCCAATCAAGACAAGTTACAACTCATTTTATTCGTATTTTTATCCTCTACAACTTTTCTTTTAACACCATTAAAGTTGATCTATTACTCTTTACTCAACTGAAAAAAAAATGAAAAAGCAGGTTTCATTTCAATGTTAATAAACAATAAAATGACAATTCATTTTCGGTATAAAACATGACTATAAGGTACTTTATACTATTTTACAATTACATGACACATGCTGTATCCCTACTATTATTTTTGTCAAAATGTATCTCTATTTACTGCATTATATGTCTGTGCGTCGTTGGTGCCGTCCTCGGTGTGCGTTGCAGGGTTTCCGTTGTGATTAGTTAAATTTGACATGTAATGCTTATGTATTTTTTTAATGCTGATTCGAACAGTCTTCGAAATATTCGACTTTAAAGTTCGAAAATTATGAAAAAAAAAATTTAGTAGTGAAAGTTTTAGAGATATTCGGACCTAACTTACAGTTTTTGGCTGTAAGTTTTGGTTGATGATATGACCCTATATTAGTGCCTTTTTATTTCTTAGTTGTCTTCTAGATGTGCTCTCATTCTCGCTCATTTCTATTCAATCAGTGATGCTGCAGATGAGCGATCGATTAACAATATTTTTAGTTATACATGGGTTTAGAAATATACCCAACATAACCTCACTTGTTTTTTTTTACAAATGGAATAGTGTATATTTTAGTCAATGATGTTAATTAATGTATGAAATAAGTAAACTTCTTACGAAAGATGAGAAACTTTACGCTAGGATTCCAATGCAACTCGGCAAATATAACTAATTTGGCGGCGGTTAATCTAAATACCAGCGTTGGCGGCAGTGATCGACAATATGGCACACACGCATCCATCATTTATCTGAAACTCGTCAACAAATTTTTTTCGTTGACTGAATTCGTATTTCCATCTATTCTTATAAAACCGAGCTGTTTCTTTTGCACTACTTCTTCAATGGCATTTAACATTTTTTTATGATGCGCGAAGATAATGCACTTCTGTGATAATTTCAAAGCTTGCAAAATAAATGAACTAAAAAATAACCTTTAATTTAATGTCACACTAATTAAAGTAAACTTACCAAACCGATGGAATCTTAATCCTACTCGTCTCGCTGAAAAATGACAAAGTGCAGCATGTTTATCCGTAGCTTTCTTTTTGAGAATTGTATTTAACGGATAAAGCGTTTAAATATTTTCTATCTTCATCGGAAAATTTATTTAACTTCAAATCCAACTGGACAATTTGTTGCTCTTTATTAGGTACATTCTTTAAAACGTCCTCTTTCGTCCTGCGAATCATAAACTTTTTAGCTAAAATAATTTCTAACTCTTGCAAGTTTGATTTTCCGTTAGCATTCCAACCAAATTGGGTTGTTTGACCGTCACAATATCTTTTGCTATATTCGAAAAAGTTTCCAAAAAATTCTCGTCTAGCAAAGCCAGTTGTGTGTATAGTTCGCTAGGTCGTGACAGCGCCGGTGTTCCACTTAATAGAATGATTCGTTTGGCTTTTTTTTTGATAATTCGGTTGCCGCTTTTTGTACATTTGCTTTTAAAGTTTTTTTAACGTATGCGATTCGTCTACTATTATAACTTTAAAATCGCGCAATAAAATTTTGTCTAAGCATCGCCCCATCATTTCATAACTGCAGATCAGAATCTTGCAGTCTCCTATGTAATCCTTGGCCGAAGTTATAAATTGCGTATGCATTATGGATATGCTCGGAATGTATTTATGTATGGTTGATTCCCACTCATTCCTACAAAGAACACAATTAAAACATCATGAGCCGTATTCGGCGATGTTTTTTAAATCTGTCTCTCTAAACTAGTTTTAGAAAAATTATTTTCAAAATTAGTCATACACCTGACCATGTTTAAATATGCAATTAAATTTGTCTTTAACAGTATACTATGCAATGAGCATGTAATGCTTACTATTAAGACACGAGCAACGCTATCATTTATATAATTTGATAAATATTTTTTGTTCTCATTTGGATTTGAAGTATGATAAGTTATTTTCTTTAAAAAAATTATTAGGTGCAACCATAGTTTTAAAAATCGGAGAATTATTGATTAATCAGTCGATCATCGATTACAGCGCACAGAATAAAACCAAACCCCGGAAAATATGCGAACTGATTTTAAAACTCGTGGCGGTAATATATCCATCCAATCACAGCTTGGTAGATACATACCGTGTAGAACGCTACACAATCGTGTTGTTATTGTTAGTGTTTCATTTTGACATTTTACATAATAATTGTGATTACTATTGTTTTTATCTGTGAGCTGTATTCTATCACGGCACGAAGTGGAGCGATTTTTCCTATGTCCCTTAAAGTTATACATAAAAATGAATCCCTATAACTAGAGAACGACTTTACCGATTTCATTCATATTTTTTTCAAAGTTTTTTAATACTTCATGGAAGGTTCTTCTGAAAGAAAATTAAGAAAATTGCGCGGAAAATTGGAAAATATTAGAAAAACCCGTTTGATAGTTCGCGCGTGGCCAAGTTTTGAGGTTGTTGGAATGCGTTTCTTGAGAAGTGTTAGTTCAATCAAAGACAATGGTCATTGGTTCAATGCAGTTAGTTCATTGCTATAGGCCTTGTATTAAAAGTTTAATTTATTTCAAGATTGATTTTTTGGTAAGCACTAAAAGTGGCATAAATGAATGTAGGTACAGAAACACTATGGCTGGTAGGCACCAACACAACTTGAAACTTAAGCGAAGCTTAAAACAATCGTTCTATATGGTTTTAACAATTGTATTTGTTTGTTTTAAGCATCGCCTAAGCTTAAGTTGTGTTGGTACATACTACGATAAGGACTTAATTCATTATTTACACCTGAATTTTAATTTTTCAAAATACCACCAATTAGGTCGAAGAACTAGGAATGCTGTAAGTCGAAGATGCGAGCGAGCAAGTCAACCTGACGAGCAACGCGAAGCCCGAAACGAAGTCGAACGAAACAGGTTGAATAGAAATCTTTAATCCCCATACAACTGACTCAATAATTATAACGTGACAATCGACAGATCACAGCAAATTGTTGCTATTGGACCAATAAACTTTGTGTATCCACATTGCAAGAAATTTAATTTTAAAATAAAGCCTTTAGATTGTGTTGTGCTGGTTGTTAAGTTAAATTTGCGTCATTGGTACCGCCACCAGAGCCACTGCATTCGTTGGCTTCAAAAATGGGCCAGATTCTAGACATTTTTTTAATCATATTAAGCAATATAATAATTGCATTTAATGCATCATTTTTTTACTTTAATTTTCTAATAAGAGAATGACATTATGCCAACGTATTTTGCCAGCCACATGGTAGTACAAACACTTGGCTATAAAATAATAAAAAAACCTTGCAGATTCATGATCAAATATATCAGATCCTTTATTGGTTATTTTTCAAAAATTTATTTATGGACGATTCAGCAGGACAAGTCGAACGACTATTAAAACAAGCGTTTCCCGCAGAACTTTCAGTATCGGCAAACAATAATTAAATGTATCTAACTACTAAACGGTTATACGAACGCTATCTACTACACTACGTCAGTACGTCCGGACAAACGAGGTATCGCGCGCCCATGTTCCTTAAGACGATTTGAAAATTCTTACTATCACAAAGCGAAAATGAAATTGTGTTTTAGAAAAAAATGGTTTCAAACACAAAGTTACAGACAGTACAATTTACAACAACTTTCTTCCTCAACTTTTTTGTATAATTGACATTGGTGAAGATATTGTTACAACAATTAACGTCACGTGATTGTTATATCTTAGTAATTACTTATTGGATCAAAAATAGTCAGTTAAAATGAATATTTAAAAATTTTGACTAGTAGATTATGCCCAAAATCTATTCAGAAGTGGGGAATATAAATAAAGCCAGGTGTAAAGTTTCATAAAAATCTGACGGGTGGTTTTCTTGATTTCTTGTTTACATACGGACGGAAGGCCGTTTGCTTCATTATATCGTACTAACTCACAGAACTCCACATCGCCTCGTTAAGCGAAAATAATATTGTGTTTTGGAAAAAATGGTTCAAACAAAAGCTATAGACAATAGAATTCCCACAACTTATCTTCCTCAACTTTTTTTGTAAAATTGATATTGGTGGGGATATTGTTACAATAATTAGTGTCACGTGATTGTTATAAGTATATTACTTATCGGATCAAAAATAATTTAAAACAAAATTTGTGTATAATCAAATTATAAACAACTTTTATTTGAAACAAAATGTGTAAAATGAATATTTTTCAATATATTCAAAAATCGGAAAATCTGTGTACGTTAACGGCCCTTTGAGCTAGATAGATTATGCCCAAAATCTAATAGAGATCGTCGGAATTATAAATAAGGTGTTGTGTACAAGTTTCATAAAAATCGGACGAGCTAGTTTTTCTTTGGAATCTTGTTTACATATAGACAACAATTTTTTGCTTTATTATAATATACTAGCTCAAGTTCGTCTGCAAAACTGAAGTAAAGGGGTTTAAATTTTCCGATTTGGAAACCATCGCATAACTCCTCATCTTATTTCATTAGATATGGAGTAAAAAGAAGTGTTAAAAATTTTTGGTTTGGAGACAGTAGCATAACTCCCATCTTATTTTAAGATGTGGAGTAAAAGACCATTATTGGAACAACAAAATCCTGCCGTACTTTAATTTAATAAATTAATATTCAAGAATTATACAGTGCGTTTCATGAAAATGCGGGCTACTCTTCCTATTAGACTCAATAGATGGCGTCACACGTGCCGCAGATTAGAGATTGTGCATGTGGCAACGCTGCCATTTCTTGTATCTAAAATGTAAATTAAGTTGACTAGTGCTTCCATAAGGACCTGTTTTTCAATTACGTTGCCATAGTGCAAGAATCCAGTGAATTCTGTTACCAAACAACTGTACATTTGTTTTTCAAAATTGTAAAAATGTGGCCCCTATTTTTAGAAATTCACTGTGATAATCGGACAAAAAATTTTTAACAAAAATTGTGTAAAATAAAAAATTAGTAAAATTTATTCCCAACAAAAATTGTGTACGAGGTATATTTATGTAACCATTTAAAAACCAAATATATTCTTCTTAAATTGTTTCGAAACTTTGGATTAAAACCAAATCAAAACCTCAAAATTTGTACATTAAAACACATTACAAATAATAATAATTAAATATCAATCTTGTGAACTATCAAAACAAAATATACAATTTTTGGAAAATATAAACTTAAACAGAAAAATTTCTCCGACAGCCAAATTTGTTTTAGGTTGGACTTATTTATTTATATTCGTATGGTACATTATTTTTCATTATGTTTTTGATGTAAGTGTAATATATGATGCCCCAGAAAAATGAGCATAAAACTGTATAGTGTGCTGGACGTTTAAGAAAACTTCTAAACCCCGTTTTTTAACGACCTATTTTAGTGTAAAAGATCACGAAGAAAATCGCGGCACCATGTGTGCACCCTTTGGTTAAATATAAAGAAACTATTGTGACTATGAATTATACATTGTTGTTATTTATATAATCTAACACAAAAATTGGCAAGTTCTTGGTAATCGAAGTGTACCAACTATTCTGACGTCTTCGCTTAAGAGAGCTGAATAATAATAATAATAATAATAATAATAATAATAATAATAATAATAATAATAATGATGATAATAATAATATTTATTTATTAACCAACAGCAACTTAATTATAATTTATCTTAACACCCAGAACACACATAAAAAAACTGACAAAAAATGTAAACAAAATAGATCAAATTAGGTAAAGCACAAATTGTTCAATTAATTTTATAAATCAATTAATTTTGCAATGTCAAAATTACGCAGATCTTTTTAAATACAGCTACAATCAGTTGCAAAAACTGCATCTAAATCTGTTTCTCTCACTTATTAAGTTGTACATATTGGGTAGTGATTGTATGAGGTCATAATTGTAATGTATCGATGTAAAATAAGATATAATGTATAGTAGTAAGATATGAGATATACCTTGTATGTTAAGAAGGTATATCGATTTTGGCGCGATACGTGATCCGAGTGAAGTGAAAATGGGGAAGGAGACGCTCTCAGGTAGTACAGAATGATGGACGGGTAATTTTGAGTCCGTGCAAGAAACAATGAATATGGAATGTTCTTCGCTCATCATTACAGAAATGTTGTGGTTGTAATTAATTAAGCCGAGTTATACAAAAACGGTTTAGTAAAAACCAGATAAAGCTGCGCATTGCTGTTAAAGCCCGCGAAGTGTTGTAAGCCTGCGAAGTAGTTTGATTGAAACCAAATGGAACAACAAGGAACAGTTAAGAAAACAGTGCAGATTCGAGAGATCATTTCCCAAGATCCGTAGAAGGTCGCACGTACGCGTCGAATAGATTTACCGGGTTAGTTTAAGTTAGCATTTAAAAATTTGTGCATTAAAAATTAAATAAGATTGTAATGAATTATAAATTCTGCAAAGTCGTGCACGTAACGCTATTTAGGATTATATTCGTAACTGTAAGAATTATACTTTTGATCAGGTTGTTAAAGATTTTATGAAGATACATTACATCGCTATGAACACATCTTTCTGATAAAGTGGAAATCTATAACATTTACAAAAATTATTATAATCAAATAAATCTCTTGCAGGATAAGCAGCAGGTCGCTTTGAAACAGATATAATTTCAAATTTGATTTGAACATTTTCTAATGATTTTTATGGTATTTCTGACTTGGACCCCACGTCAACATCGCATATTCAAGAATAGGTCTTATTAACGCATAGTATAATTTTAGTAAAGTATTTACATTATGAAATAATCTTGAGTAACGTTTAACACACCCTAGAATTCTATTTGCTTACTTACAATGTCATAGATATGAGAATTAAAACTAAACCTTGTGTCAAAAGTAACTCCCAAGTCAATTATTTAATGTCCACGCATGAGTCTACTTGTATTCATGTAATAGTCGTATTCCGTAATTATCTTTTACTAAAACTAACAATAGAACATTTATTTATGTTAGAGATAGTTTGTTAACATCAACCACTTAAGAACATTATCTATATCATATTGCAGTAATTTACAATCATTACAATGTTCAACTCTCAAATATATTTTAAGGTGATCCGCAAAAATTAACTTCTGGGAATCCTTTATAGATTCCATCAGAACATTCACAAAATTAAAAATAGTAAAGGGCCTAAATTAGAACCCTGTGGCACTCCAGACGGAGTAGCTCCAAAGCTATCTATTGGTTAAATACGCTTTACCGCTGAATCACTAATACCGCTCAAATGCAATTTCTCAATAAACATAAATCGCCGCGACACTAACAAAAATGTAAAAGCGTGTGAAAAGTGTGCAGCAACATAACATATTTTGTTCGATAAATAAAATAAACGTCGAAAGTATAGAAAATGCCTCCCAAATTACAACATTTTGATGGAAAAAGTGTTTAATAGCGAATAATCCTTAAGAAGGGTTCAGGTCCTGTCGCGCGCTCGCTCTCTTTAAACGTATCAAGACTGGAAACTTAAAATTTTGCTCAGAAAACAGAAAATCGAATTTTGGAAAAAAACAGTTTAAATAAAAGTTATAGACAACAAAATTTCCAACAACTTTTGTTCTTCCATTGCATTTTCTCATTGTGTCCCACAATATGTCTATTGCATAAAATTTCCCCTTTTCCGATTCTTTATTTAAAATATATTTTCGGATATATACAGGGTGATAAATAGATATATGGAAATTTTGACTTCAAAAAACCAACAATCCTTAATAAAATGTTGATAATAAAAAGATACAGGGTGTCAAAAGAAATTTGGAAGTATGTGCTTCTGGATATGATAAATCATAATCTAGCAAGCATATATATTTTCTAGAGGGGCCACATATGCTATGTTTATAATGTAACCGTAGGCCTAACTAACAAGAAAGACCATGTCCACAAATATAACATGGAAGCTGAGAAAAAGGTACTCAAGGCATTAGTTAATTAGCATGGAATTTAAAAACTACTCATACCCCTTAATAGTTAATGCAATCACTTTATGCCAAAAATCACAAATATGAAACTTACTTCATAGAAGAAGTTGTTACAATGAGTAAAGGCCAATCATCTTTGTAGTAATGAGCAATCGCCAATGCTTGAAACGTTTTCCCAATCCCATTTCATCAGCAATAAGGCAACGTCCATTCTTGTCTATACCAAAACTAAAAACATGAAATCATTTAATGAAGTAAAAAATTAACACGAAAAGAAAGCTATACCAGACTCCTTCAATTTGAAAAGAGCATCAATACTTATAAGTTCTTTTCGATACAACTTAAATCGATAGTAGAATAATCAGGCTTTGGCTTTTACAACATCTAATTACAAATGGGGGTAACTCATTAACAATAATGTCGGATACAAACTACCTAATTTTCCTAATAATAGGTCATAATCGCATATATCAAAAATTCCATTGTCTTGTTGTTGCATCTAAATAAAAGAAATCAGATTAATATAACAACAACTTAACCCTTATTAATATTACCATAAGACTTTGATTTTTATAGTTTAAAAACCTCGATAGTTGGAACGTTATAAGTACTTAAATTGACAACGAATCGATCTTCCGAAATAAGTATACAGGTACATGTAACAACTTTCGTATCTCCATAAAATAATGTTGGTTTTATCTTGTTGTAAGGGGCTGTAAGCATTTGATTTTTTTAATGGCCTTTTGAAGAATTAAAACTATTAAATTTGAAAGGAGAGACACTTCCTAATCTATTTGGGTTAGAAGATGTAAATTTTATTTTTACTGTTAAGTTTTTCTTGTGCAAACTTCGCTTCGTTCTATTTCCTCTGCTGTACACTGCATTTTTGCCTTATAACAATGGTCATTTTTGCTTAAAAATTTTTAATATTGGACCGTTTGTTTTTTATTTAAAATTTTACAGACTGCGCTAGATGACTCCACTGTCGTGTTCATAGATCAGGTATGTTCAGCACGGACTTGTTTAACCATAGATTGTTCCAAAAATTATACGCCGCACCTAAACCTACGTACCGCAATGAATATGTCCATAGACAAATTAAAAAAGTTTTCACAGATGGTTATCTACCGTACTTTGAAATGTTTAATTAAGTAAAGCGCGCTCTATTATTCGACAGCATAACTAAAATGCAAAAGGTATCTACTTAGTTCTTTTAGTGTCATCTAACATTAGACAATTTTACTACTACACTATTTTAAATGGCAACGTTTTATTTGTATCCAAATATTATAAAACAGTATTTAAATTTTCATTACTAAAAGCTTTCTAATAGAATTATACAGTACTTCCCATAACAACATCATTAGTAGCGAAAATGACGAATAGTACTAGCAAAGAGCAAAGGGAAGAGAAGCAATGTCCGTTTTAAAAATCGTATACCTCAAAGTTAGTCGGCCGCTTTGGGGCGCTAGTATCGGCCCCTAGTACGCGACTAACTAAACTAATTAAGTCTAGAATTAAACCGTTTGTTTATTTAGCAATCTATTATACAGGGTGTAACAAATTTAGGTCATAAATTAAACCACATATTCTGGGGCTAAAAATAATGGTGTGTTTACACAGTGCCAGTAGCTTGCTGGGCGAGTAGGCAGCTACTATCACGCCAACTGCCATGACAGTTGCTGTCTGTACCTCGACTGTTTACACGGAGATCTGAAATTGACAGTTAGTGGCCAGAGACCGGGAAAATGGTGCCTTCACCATCATGTTTATCTTGGAATCAACAAAATAATGATGTGATAGTGCGGACAGTAATTAAATCCTTTACTACAATATTATGTGCTGAAATGGAGAAAGCTATTCAAAAGAAAAGGAAAAAGAAGTGTTTGTGTTAGAAGTTGGTTGAAGAAAAAGATTCTGGAGCGACAAATAACATCATGAAAGAGTTATACCATGAAGACCCCAGAGAATATAAAGCTGTAATGAGATTGACCACCGATCAGTTCGACTTTCTTTTGAATTTAATTGGTCCAAAAATACAACGTAATGACACATGTATGAGAGAAGCTTTAACATCAAGAACAAAGCTAGAAATATTTTAACTTTTCTTGCGACAGGAATGTCATTCAGAATGCTGTCAATAATGTATAGGGTTTCCAAAGCTGTCACGTCAAAACTTATACCAGAAATATGTGATGTCATATGTAAAGAATTAAAGGATTTTATTAAAGTAAGTATTTATTTCTTTATTGTTAAATAATATTAGTTGTTAAAATACAAAATATGACAAATGAAAAATATTACAAACCATAAAAATTAAAATAACATAACTAAACGTTTGTGCCGCTTATATGTCTGTATATGACATTGCTTGGTGAATTAAATCCATTGAACCTGTATTTTGATTAGAATTTGAACAAGTTGTAGTGGTTCACATTGCAGGTTGGTGGATGCTTCACTTAATGGACTGAAAGGAGTATCGAGTATCTGATCGACTACATGGGTGGGGAGTGGTAGAATCTGATGAGCTATATAGGGGTGGCGCCAGCATAAGCATACACGTTTTTTGCGTATGCCAAAAGGATTTGCTGTATTTGATCTCTGGCACCATCATGTCAAGCAATGGCAATTGTCTTAGTTGATACGCTATATGCTTACCGATCAGCTCACACTCGTCTTCCTGTGGAAAGGAAACAGGTTTTGCTAAGCTGTTGTTGAGTTGTTTCAATTCATCAATAGCATCTTTTATTGTATTTTGATGAGGGGCACATTTGTCTTGGGTAATGACTTTTTTTTCATAGGCTTTTTGGTTTTGAAATTTCAATATCATTTTTGGGTATCACGCCTTCTTCAGTATCATTTGTCGTATTAGGCTGAAAATAAAATGTTAACTATTAACACAGTAATTTTTCAGATTCCAAGTGCAGAAGAATGGAAAGCAGCACAAGTAGGTTTTCATGAAAATGGAATTTTCCTGGTTGCTGTGGCTGCGATCGACGGAAAACACGTAGTAATTCAAGCACCACCTAATTGTGGTAGTGAATATTATAACTACAAAGGAACCAACAGTATTGTTCTCATGGCCATTGTGGATCATGACTACTGTTTTCAGTACATAGATGTAGGTTCATATGGTCGAAATGCAGATGGTGGAGTTTTTCAAAATAGTTCTCTTTACCCTCTTCTAGAAATAACACTACCTGAAGAAGGTGTACTTGTAGGGAATGATGCATTCCCACTTAAATCGTACTAATGAAGCCCTACAAAACTATACCAACTACTAAAGAAAGAATTTTTAACTATAGGTTAAGTAGAGCTAGACGTATTGTTGAAAATGCATTTGGCATCATATCAAGTCGTTTCCAAGTTTTACGAAAACCAATTCAAGTTCAAGAACAAACGGCAATAAAATTGTTATAGCAATATGTACGCTGCATAACTGGTTGCGCAAAACAGCACCAAATTCCTATACACCACCAGGAACTGTAGATTATGAAGATATTGTTAATTTTACGGTCACACTTGGACAATGGAGATCAGAAATTAGCCAATTGCCAGGTTTGAATCGCTCACGAATTAATAACAGATCAAAAAATTGGAGAAAAGTGAGAGATAAATATAGAGATTATTTCTGTGGGGAAGGAACTGTTGCATGGCAAAATAACATGATAGCAGTGTAATAGTATATTATACACCGGTTGTGAAGTTTGTCATTATTGCCTTAGCACCAGTTTATTTCGCGAGGGCGGTGTTCGATCATGACCATTTTATTCCTGGTAATTCTTGGACTATAACTCGGCTGTCGTTTACACAATGGTTAGTAAACTGTCCTATGGTGTGGAGGGGAAAGTTTAATGAACAGTAAAAACAAAATATTTTACTAGTAACTCGCACTCCAGTTACTGTCCTACTCGCCTTAACAGAAACTCGCATGATTTCGTTTACACACAACGAGTAGCTGCAGGACAGTTACTGTCTATCGTCAGCTCGCACGCCAGCTCATATTGTGTAAACGCTCTTTAACTGAACCTAACTCGGCTGTAGTTCAATTATGTGTATGCAAAAAAAGTTACAGGGTGTCAAAGTTATAATTTTTAAAAAGTTTTTGGTACTACTTCCACTTAATAAAAGCATGATTTTAACAAAATTTGCTATTCAGCAGTTTTCAGCATGAGAAATCTAAATCTGATTACAGTTTTGATGTACATTGTAGAGGGCGCCACCAGGCTACTTTGCGTACATTAAAATGTTCATAACGTTTTGCCCCTTTGGTATATTGGATTGTTGTTCGAAGACTTTCATGTCTTTTGATTTGATGAGCTCAAAAAGTATACTTGAAAGATGTCGATTTGGCTAACCGTTTTTCAAGAAAATCGACACTAAATCTTCAGTTATCGAGATACGGCTTCTTTTTCATTATGAAAATTCGAATAACAAAAATAAAAGTATAAATGAATTTTTAAGGTCCCAAATTTTTATTTAATCTTACTTATTTACAAAAAAATTATAACTTTGACACTCTCTAACTTTTTTTTTGCATGCACATTTGTACTGAGGTAGTTAGGTTCAATCGAGTTATTTTTTAGCCCCAGAATATGCGGTTTAATTTATGACCTACCTTTTTGTTACACCCTGTATTGCAATTTTACAAAACATAATTGTTACTTTTGTTTGCTGTAGAATTTGAGTTGTTTCATTCTACAACATGACCGCGCTTTTAAATAACTCATAGAATTGTTTTATTACAAAAGCAAGTAGAAACCTTGACACTTCCAGGCCCCCGAGGGCATAGTTAGGCAATTCATACATTAGACTATTTACCTTATTAGGTTGTTGTTGTCAACAGGCTGTAGACGCAAGTATTCTATTTAATTACCTGTTTATACATTATAAACTAGTACACAAGCCACAATCACTTAACGCTATTTTGTAAATAGATGACGTATGATTAAACATTTAATAAACACGATGAAAAAGGATAAAACATATATTTCTCACTCTTATACATTATAAACTAGTACATAAACACAAACACTTAACACCATTTTGTAAACAAATGACGTGATGAAACATTTAATAAACAAGATGAAAAAGAATAAAGAACGTGTATATTTCTCACTTTTTATACATTTAAAAATATATTATTTTATAAACTGATTTTCACAAACACGAAAACAATTACCTAAGGCGATTAAATATGGCTAGCAAACCAACATTTTTTTTATTAATTACATTTACCACGTATTTAACAAGTAGTTTTGAATTTACACTAAGTTTTTAATTAAAAAAACTTTAACACACTGAGGTTCGAACCGTTATCGTTTTAATACACCATCTTTTATAAACAGATGACACAAATTTGACATGATGACGTATGATTTTAAAAATAATGATTCAACATATTAATTACGTTAACCACGACTTTACCAAGTAGTTTTGGGTTTACACTTGATTAAAGAACATTAACACATCGAGGTTCGAACCGTTATTGTTTTAATACACTATCTTTGTAAACAGATGACACCATTTTGACATATTTAACGTATGATTTTAAAAACATAATGATTCAACATGTTAATTTTACGTTAACCACGACTTTAACAAGTAGTTTTGGGTTTACACTTGATTAAAAAAAAAAAACTTTAACATCGAGGTTCGAACAGTTATCGTTTTAATACACTATCTTTGTAAACAGATGACACCATTTTGACATGGTGACGTATGATTTTAAACATAATGATTCAACATGTTAATTACGTTAACCACGACTTTACCAAGTATTTTGGGGTTTACTCTTGATTAAAAAACTTAAACATCGAGGTTTGAACCGTTATCGTTTTAATACACTATCTTTTGTAAACAGATGACACCATTTTGACATGGTGACGTATGATTTTAAAACATAATGATTCAACATGTTAATTACGTTAACCACGACTTTACCAAGTATTTTTGGGTTTACACTTGATTAAAAAAAACTTTAACACACTGAGGTTCGAACCGTTATCGTTTTAATACACTATCTTTTGTAAACAGATGACACCAATTTGACATGGTGACATATGATTTTAAAACATAATGATTCAACATGTTAATTACGTTAACCATGACTTTAACAAGTAGTTTTGGGTTTACACTTGATTAAAAAAAACTTTTAACACATCGAGGTTCGAACTGTTATCGTTTTAATACATTCTCCATTGTAAACAGATGACACCATTTTGACATGGTGACATATGATTTAAAAACATAATGATTCAACATGTTAATTACGTTAAATCCACAATTTACCAAGTAGTTTTGGGTTTACACTTGATTAAAAAATTTTAACACATCGAGGTTCGAACCGTTATCGTTTTAATGCACTATCTTTGTAAACAGATGACACCATTTTGACATGGTGACGTATGATTTTAAACATAACTGATTCAACATGTTAATTACATTAACCACGACTTTAACAAGTAGTTTTGGGTATACACTTGATTAAAAAACTTTTTACACATTGAGGTTCAAACCGTTATCATTTTAATGTTGATTCGGTTTTTCCTACCTAATTTTTGCCTTAGCCATTCTTCGCAATTCGAAAAAATTCAACATATTCGTATTTTCGATCCGAAACAAGATCCGAAAAATTTTTAGGAGAATTCTACCTGTTTCGAAAAATTAATGCTATTCTTATTTAGCACACATTTATACTTCTTATATAATTCCTAATAATTTGACACCTTGTTGAAACCGGTTGTCACTTAATTTTACTTAATAAAAGAATAGGTGTACCTACTTTAAAATCTTCGGTGTTCGCTTTCGAGACAGTCATAAACTGTCCGATTCTAGCGCCCAGGAGTGTTTATTGTATTGGCATTAAGAAAATGTCACAACAAAAGATTTCTTGTGATTTAGACAGGTACATAGGTACTCATGTCCTGTTCAGTAATTTGTTTCGATCCTTGCATGATTTTCTGATTCCGCAGATTTTAAAATAAACGATCATTAGATTTCATTTAAAGGTAATTATTTAGGTACAATAGTTTTTTTTTTCGCCGTGTTCAAAATTCGGTTTACCTAGCTCTAGCGTGGATACAACGTTTTGTTTATACACGCTTTTGGTTCTTCAAGTATGATTAAAAATAAGAAAAATATTTCATTATAATGTAAAAAAATAGTGTTTATGTATCTAATATGTACATTATTATTTACACTGTCGATTCTCAAGAGTTTCTTTAAACGTTTGCAATATAAATGGTGGGAATATTCATTCGAATTTTCTTTCATTTTAAATTCGGCACGCAGGTCAAACTTGTGTTGATGAGTTTCATAATTAGGGGCAATTTTAAATAAAAGTTATCGTAGGTAGGTACTCACAAGTCAAATAAGACTTATTTTGTTGTAATTTTCTCTTTTAATACAAACAACAAAAAACTATTTCGCACAAATTTATTATTACTTATATTATGTCATCTGTCACCTGTATAATTTTATCGGTCAATTTGAACAATTAAAAGTATAAGTTGTAACCCAGGTTACAACTTGTAAATTTTCTTCTCTGCTGGGTTATAATTTATTTATTGTCCGTTTTGGAATTCTGACGTGTTAATCCTAAAAATAATTCTACTTCAAATGAAACAATAGGAGAAAACTTAACCAAATTACGTCATATAATCTTAAGTATAAAGTCTCTGATTAAAGAGAGATTACTTATTATTACAACTACATTTGTTACATTTGCAACGATAATGTTCGTTTCTTAATAAATTCAATAAATAAATACAATAAAGAAGTTAGAACGGTTTAAAATTGGTGAAGCAAATGAGTAGGTACCTACTTCTCTTTTGTTTTCTAAATTAAAAACCTGCGAAAGGTATACTCAATATACTATTGTAGTGGAGTAAGGTACCTGATACGCTTGGAAAATCATATTTTTAGTAGGTAAATATATTATAATAGTAAAATCTACCTTGATATGAATTATTATGTGGTTTCTTTTTATTGTTTCAATTTACTTATTCAGCACACTAGTTTCAAAGTTAAATCTGATATAAATATATATAAAACTTTGTCTAAAAAACACAGCATTTGAACATAAATTAAACTCTAAAATCGATAAATGACAAATGTGTCGTTTCTCAATTTGTCTATTTTAAATTTTAATTTATATAGGTACGTATACTGAGTTTTACAAAAGTTATGAATCTATTTGTATCTTATTAAACTGTGGAATATTTCAAAAAAAATTATTTACTATTATGTGGTTTGTTTCTTATTATTACAATTAAGAATCGATATAGCTAAATAAAGTGATTTTCAAAACAATTATTCTTTAGCGTCAAAATGTGTGTTAGATTATCTATCATCAGGTAAAGTAGGGTCTGCGAAAGATTACAGATAATTAGTTGTTTGACCGAAGGGCTTCGTATACTTTCTAAATGAAAAATATGTTTAGTTTGTTATTAGCAATGAATCGGCTTGTTTGTTTGTTTGTGTGTTAGTGCAAATAATTTTGAAATGGAAAACTTTTCACCAGCAAAACGTGTTAAAAGTGGTGCGTTATCTGCTAATGAAAAATTATAATTTTAAATGTGCATGACGCTGTTCGATGTCAACACCCTGCAAAAAGTGTCGATGATATTGTAGGATTATGTTCTGCAATGACGGGAATATCAAAATCCACCATTTATAAACTAGTGAGGGAAAGAAAAAATTTGGGACAAGTGCCCACCCACTTCCATCTCCTGGTCGGCGCCCGATGGAATTAGATGATGCAATGAGGAATTCTGTCCGTAAGAAAGGTTCACTCGTTCTACTTACGGAAAGAGATTTCCTACAATCGATAAGATTTTACTAGCAGTAAATGAGGATGAAAATCTACCCCAAATGAGTCGTAGAACACTGTGGAAACTTCTTCGCAAGTTGAAGTTTACTTGGGAGAAGATAAATAGAAGATCCGTTTTAATTGAAAAACAAGAGATTATTACATGGAGGAGAAATTATCTTCGGGAAATAAGAAAATATAGGCGTGAAGGCAGGCGTATATTCTATTTGGATGAAAGCTGGATCAATGCAGGACATACCTTAAAGAAAACATGGCATGATAATACCGTTACGAGTGCTCGACAAGGATTTATAGAAGGGCTATCGACAGGATTTCGAGCCGCCTTCTGGGAAAGGAACACGGTTAATTATTACTCATATTGGCAATGAAGATGGCTTTGTAGATGGTGGTTTGTTAGAATTCGAATCAAAGAAAACGGCGACTACCACGAAGACATGAATGCTAATGTGTTTGAAGAATATTTTGAGCAGATGCTAGATTTGATACCCCAAGGATCTATAATAGTTATGGACAACGCCAGCTACCACTCACGAAGATACGAAAATTTACCTACCAGCGCTTCGAGGAAAGCAGAAATTATAGATTGGTTATCTGTTAAGAATATAACTTTTGAGGATGACATGGTGAAAAGAGAATGATTGGATATTGTTAAAGTTCATAAGAATAAGTATATACGTCATGTTATTGACGAAATGGCAAAGAATCGGGGCATTGAAGTACTGCGTTTACCACCTTACCATTGTGAGCTGAATCCTATAGAGTTGGTTTGGGCTCAAGTAAAAGGTGACGTCGCTCTTAACAATACCACTTTTAAACTCGACGACGTGAAAAATTTCTGGAAAATGCATTAAACAAAGTAACACCTGAAGATGGAAGAACTGTGTATCTCATGTCGTTAAGAGAAGACAAATGTTGGCAACTGGATAATTTAGTAGAGATAACATTGGAGCCAATTATTATATCAGTAAACACACAAGACAGCGATTCTGATTCCGAAATGGAAATTTTAGACGAGGAAGAAAGTTAAATGACCAAGCGTAATGTGCCTGAAACAGTGTTCTACTCTCTAAACACCATTTATTGTAACCATGAGTGAGTATTGTCAGTTATTTTAAATATATATCTATTTTACCTACTAATGTCTTGTTATTTAAATGAACATTTTTATGCCTGTTACTTTTATCTATTCATTTTGATAAGTTTCCTGACAACCACATAATTTTATAATGGCCAAGGGACAGGCGGAGGCCTGTTCAACCTTCACGTATTATTTTTTGAATACATTATGGAAAAAAGAAAATTTTTGATTGGCATTCGCAAATTGTCATTTTTTCGAAGATTTCAAATTGCACTACCCTAAAAAAATTACAGCGTTGGATAGCCGAAACTTTAAATTTTTTTCCATTGGTACTACGAAAAAACACATTCCCTGAAAACATTTCACAGAAACTCAGTTTAAAACTCCGATTTGCCAAAAATCGGCTTTTCCTAAACCTACATGTGTATTTCTTAGAATAAAATGCGCAGATGTAAAAATACATAAAAAGTCAAATTAAGACTCAACTGAAGACACCAGCTGTTTGTGTTCTGATAAAGTTGCTAAAATGCTCCCAACTCAAGAAGAAATGGTTGACATGGTTTTTCTTAGAGATTATTACAAGAATTGTTTATTGACGTTCACGAGTGTACGCTGAGAGATATCCTGGCAGAGCACATTCCCATTCACAGGCTTTTCAAAGAATCTTGAATAAGTTTACAAATACTCCAGTAAAAAAATACAACTTAAACTAAATGTTCAAAATGACGACCGTCCCTTTGGAGGCATAACCGCACCCTCAACTCGCAGGTTCTAGACACCTCTCTGAGGACTTCTGGTGTTATACCACTGAAAGCTGCGAGAATCCTCTCCCTCATATCCTAAACAGTAGTTGGTACCGGAAGAAGTCAATTCACGAATCCGTAAACCCTTCATTGGGATATTCCCCGAACAACATGGCTAGAATGTGCAGAAGCTGTCGTGTTGGAAACCATCTGTCGTCGAGTGGCTAAAGGGACATCTTCTAAGAGTTCAACTTTAAATAACTGTTGCCGTTCAGGTGTCCCTCGAAGAAGTACGGAACCAGAAGGTGTTCACCCACTACCACCCCAAACATTCAGTGACCATCTTTGCTGGTGGTTTCCATCTCATGGCGTGCGGGTTGTCATCGGCATAATAATGACAGTTGTGGCGATTGACGACACCATTTTTATGAAAGGTCGATTCATCAGAAAATAACACGCGCATAAGAAACGATTCCTCTTGATGGATTTTGTTGGTAACCCACATGCAGAAGTCCTGCCTGAGTTGAAAGTCTTGAGGTTGTAAATTCTGATGCAGCTGAAATTTTGAACACGGATGCACAGAACGCATTGAAATGTCAGTATTCCTACTAATTTCACGCACACTGGTTTGAGGATTTTCCACAGCTGCCGCCAGAACTTGCAATGCATTGTCTTTGGTCAAAACTGGCTTTGTTCTAATTCTCCTTGCTCGTTTAACACTCCCAGTAGTTGTAAATCTATTCAACACTTTTGAAAGGCCCGTGGATTGGGTGTGCTCTGCCAGGATATGTCCAGCGTACACTCGTGACGCCAATAAACAATTTTGTAATATTCTCCAAGAATAAAATCCATGTCAACCATTTCTTCTTGAGTTGGGAGTATTTTAGTAACGTTTCATCAGAAAACAAACAGAAGGTGTTTTCAGTTGAGTCTTAATTTGACTTTTAAGTATTTTGACAACTGCACATCTTTTGTTTTACATGGCACACTTGTAGGTATTTGGGAAAAAGTGTTTATTGACAAATCGGAGTTTTTTCTGTAAATTTTTTCAAGGGAATGTGTTTTTCGTAGTACCAATGGAAAATTTGAAGTTTCGGCTATCCAACGCTGTAATTTTTTAAAGGGATGCTATTTGAAATTTTCGAAAAAATGACAATTTGCGAATGCCAATCAAAAATTTTCTTTTTCCATAAAGTACCCAAAAATACGTGAAGGTAGTTCAGGCCTCCGCCTGTTCCCTCAATACAAAACTTACCCTCCGGGTCGATTTAGTTTCTGTCAAGCTAAAGTTAGTATAACATGTTACATAAAAAGAAGTACTCTTCGAGTGCTTTCCAAATCTGCAATAAAATATAAAATAAAAATATTTTACTTGACGATAATTGCCAAAAATTTTGCTCATAGACTTTTTTTCGATAACTTTTATGGTAAAGAGCTATGGTCCGAGGAAGTTTAGGTGCTACACCCTGTAT
>JALBCR010003685.1:0-20569 GCA_030710515.1 Abscondita cerata | reverse complement strand
CTCTGCCCCCTCATATTTCAAACCGAATCAGCAACTGGGTTAGTTAACGACCCACAGACTTTTTATAATACGGAGGTATTTTCCACTATCAGACTCTTTTCAGTCTAAAACTGGCTTGGTTGGACATGTTGATTACCTGACCTGGGCACCCAATTTTGAGCCTTGTCTGTTTGTTGCAAGTTTTTCGGCTTGGCGAAGCCGCTTACGATAGTGGCAAACCCATGGTAACCATTCTTCGACACGGTCCAATCCTGGAAGACGGTTTTGTTTTAACAGCATCAAATTCCATTTCAAGGGCAGTGAGTGGCCTGTATATTTAGGGGAAACGGTTATAGCAGTAACAACTTCTTGAAATCAAACTGCATAGACTTTTTAAATAAGAAGGTAGGCAGAAAAAAGAAAAAAGAAATATCAGCGGAAGTGCAGAAGCACGATGCGATGTTATTTCTGCAAAATGAAGCCCAATGTTAGATTTTTGTTCTGACATATAGAGCTGGTACAGAACAAGAAAGAAACTCAAGAAACCAAATCAATCTATTAATTTCTGGCCAATCGTAAAAAAACATTAGTCATAGGAGAAACCAACAGGAGAAGAAATTTCAAAGATATTCTTCAGTAAAGCTTCATTGAAATCATTTATTGTAATCATTTCAAACAGTTCCATTTATTGGTACCAATCTGTAAAAGGGGAATAGTCGGAGTTTACACTGAAAACAAATTAATTTAAAAGGACACCAAATGTATTTGGATTGCTGGAAAATCAGAGAAAAGATCAAGTTTAAAATGTTTCTGCATTGTAAGGTTAAGTGGGGAAAAGGTTGGGTCAAAGTTAATTCAATCAAAGTCATTCCATCAAACCTCAAATTTAAAAAGTTCTTTATTGCGATGGTTGAGGACAGACTGCATTATTTTAAGATGGCCATTGACAATAAGAATCAGAAAGAAGTCCTCCTTACATACCTAGTTAGGGATGATATCAGCCGCTTTAACAACACAGCTATTAAAACCCATGGACTGTTTAACCTTGTGTCCATGAGTTGGGAAACAAGAAATTAGATTGACTGTAGGGAACGATCATCCAGCGGATACCAACACGACAACTGTTTCTTTGGTGCCACGTGTTATTTGGCAGTAGAGACTGGATTAACGAAGCCACTCAATAAAGAAAAAAAAAAAAAAAAACTCAAAATGTACCGCATATCTTTATAATGAAATATTATTTGAGACAATCTCTCACAGATTTATGCCTCAACTTTGAAATTTCGTTAATTGTATAATCAAGCACATCAGACTAAGACTTGTGATTATGATCGTTGACCGACCACCTAGGCTATCAATAGTTCACATTCAGTATTCTGTCACCGAAATACCCACCATCCCATGCACCCCCATCAAACGTTATTTATTTTCTGATGAACAAAAATGTGTAAGATTGAGTAGGGGGAGTACGTACTATGATCGTGGATGTACTGCTAGGTTAGTCAGAAAACCATTTTCCAGGCATCTTTGTAAAAAAAAAAGACGCTACACACTTTATCTTAAATTCGAGACAGTTGATTTTGGAACGTAAATGTTCGGACATAATATCGTTAAAAAGCTGTCTGCGAAAACATAGAGACAGGAAATATTAAACGTCATTAATGTCAAGTAATCATACTAAAGTCAACAGTTTAGTGTTTAAAAACAGAATTTATCGCTCAAAAGAAAAGAAAACACCAACTACAAGTGGAGAAGTAAAATTGTTTCAATGAGTAAGATAACAGTAAGATCGCCACAAAAAAGAAAGAGACAACAATAATACGTTAAATTAAGAAGATCAGAGAAACATGGAAACCTTAGAAAAATTGATGTTGGCAATTATCTGCGCAGAATAAAGAAATAAAAGCAGATGCCAATTAGTAGTACAAGCAACAGCAATTCAAAAATATAAACGAACAACTGAAAATATAAAGATGAAATACGAATTTTAAAAGAGGAGTCAATACAGAAAGAAAAGAATAACAGAAGGAAAACTGAACTACGTAAAGAAATTGAAGAAATAAAGAAAGAATAGAAGACCAAGAGAAAAGAAATAGGAAAATAATATAGATTATTAAAGGCAACTATTTTAACAAAGAACACATTAAGGAAGAAGTGAAGGAGTTTATCCAAAGAAATATGTTGAAGAGAAGTCTGAAGGGCACAGAATAGAAAAGAAGAAATGAAAATGAGTATAATAAAATTACAAAAGCTTTGGAACAGAAGATTGAAATCTTAAAACACAAAAATAAATTAGGACCTATCAAAATATTTATAAAACTATCAAACATAGTAGGAACGAAAAATCAAGCAAACTATTTCAAAAGCAGCAAAAAGAAACAACAAAAAGAAAGAATACAAGAACAGATTATGAAAATCTGAAATAGATGACATCATGAGCAATAGAGTTAAAGCGAACGGGAGGAAACCTTATCAAACCGACGATCACATTTCAAAAACCACTACAATAGCAAGGATAACGACACAGCAACGAACACGGAGATGGAAAGCGACCAGAATACAAAACACAATAAAAAGCAAAGGAAATTGATAAAGATGTAAATAAAGTAAACGAAAGGAATTAAACAAATACTTAAAATAGAACTTGGAAACGTAAGAAACATGACAGGACAGAACAAGAGTTCGTAGAAGAATTTGAAACAGCACAATTAGATATACTTACTTGTACTACAGAAACTAAGAAACAGGGTAATACGATAATATAGTGAGAAGAATACAAACAGAGCAACACAGTGAGTGGCATATGATAAAAGAAAACACAAAAATTAAAAATCTGGGATACGATCAAAAAATGAAATGGAAGGACTTTATTGCAGGTGATTTTTAATAGACGGATAGAAGAAGAACACAAACGACGGAAATTGTAACAAGTCTTCACGGAGAGTACATTAAGAATAATAACGGAGACAGAATGCCAAATTCTTGCATGGAAAATAACAGATCATAACGAATACCTCTATAAACACTGGAAATACACACACAAGAGAAATTAAAATCGAAATGAAAAATCCTTAATAGACTACGTACTAATAAGAGGAGAGTGCAAAAGAAATATTAGATACTGAGTCAAGAGAAATGTAGAAATCTACATGATCACTACTTGGTTACTTTAAAACTGAGACTAAAGACAGGAAAATATGATAGACCATGGAAAGAAAACTCCAAACAAGATAAATGAAAAATATAAGATCGTATAAACTACAAGAAACAGAAATAGCAGAAAAAATCACCATAGACAAAAATCTCCAAGAATATATAATAATTTAAGAAGAAGAACTTATGAAGAAAACCTAAAAATCAACACGAAGAAAACAAAGGTGATGGTAATAGAAAAAAAAAAAAGATGTACAATGAAAAAATAAAATAAGAAGAAATTAAACAAGTAAGCGACTTCAAATACTTAGGAACAATACTGAACAGAAAGGAAACATGGAACATGAGATAACATAAAGGATAAACAACGCAGCAAAATCATATCACAGCATAAGTAAAAACACTAATAAGAAAAAGAAAAATACGTAACAAGACGAAACAACAATATACAAAACTATCTTTAAATCGATCTTAATCTATGGAAGTGAAAGTTGGCATTAAAACCAAACGCAGAAGAGTACACCACAGGCTATCGACAAAAAATACCTAAGAGAGGTAAAAGGCATAATACGCAGAGACAGAATAAGAAACGAAGTAGTAAGAGAAAATTAGAAGGGGAATCTGTAAAAAAACCCAGAGAAGAACCAACTGAAGTGGTTTGGTCACATCATCACCCGTCTGAATGAAGACAGACAAGTTAAACACATATGGTCAACAAAAACTCAAAAACGGAATAGAGGAAGACCAAAGAAATCATGGAACAACGACCCAGCTGAAATACTAAAGAAAAGGAACATGAAAAGGAGAAGAACAACTTTAGCTAAAAACAAGAAAAGTGTGGGCTAAGTTCACACACCTAATAGATAATGAAGTGTATAATTAACTTTGCGCAAATCGTAATTATGTCATCTTCATCATATTTTGAACATAGAGAATGCTAGACAAATATAAAAAGACATGGACCGATCGAAAGTATTGGAAAATACAAGAGAAAACTTAAAAGTAAGCCAGAAGAGGACAGAGTGAACGAGGAAATAAGAGTTAGTTACAGAAATAAACGAAGGAGAGAAAAGAAAGATACGTAAAGAAAAGTTCGAAAGAAGGTAGACAACCAATTAGAAAGCGGGAAGAGGCGCAAATAAAAGCAGAATGGAAGAAAGAAATGGCAAGAATAAGAACACTAAAAAGGAATTTAAAGAAGATAAACAAAGAAGGTTGAAAAAGCAAGAATTTGAGGAGGTATATACCTTTAATAAAAAAGAAGAAAACAGAATCCTATGTAAGAATGCAAGAATGGAGATAAAGCAGGTTCACAAAAGGAAGATGTTTAAAGGGAAGAAAAAGGAACAGAGGGGAAGAAATAAGCAAGGAAGAAATAAAAAGGAGTTGGAACAAAAAGAGAAAACAGAAGAGAGACAAAAAACGTAGATGCGAGAAATATTTTTTAATATCCAGGAACAGTGAAAAATGTAATAATTATCCTAATATGTAATTGAGAGACCGAAATATATAGAGGAAGAATATATCAAATGCAAGGGTACCGAAATGTATTCAATGATACCGCCAGAAGATTATATAGGAAAAAAGAATACTATCGATTAACCATTTTAGAAAAGTATAGATTAGAAAAGCAGGAAAATATTAAAAATCAGATATATAAAATGTGATTTGAAAATTAGAAAGACCTTCAGAGTCAAATTGTAAAGTAAAAATAAATGTGAAAAATAAAGTAAATATTGATAAAAGAGAGATACGTATGTTAAATCCACCTACATTTTTAGTGAAAAAATTAAACGGATGAAATAAGATATAGGACAATATGAGTTTGGGGAAAAGAGGATGGAAAAGAAAATTAATGTTTGATAAATTAATAAAAGTTTTTATGATGGGCAATATGTAGAAAATGGAAGAATTGAAAAGACTATAGGCATAGAAAAAGCACCTACTGGTACAATGGGCGTACGCTTATAGTTAAGTAGGCGTAAGAAAATTTTGATTCGATAATTAATCGAGCTATGTGTTTAATTAGCGATACCTTAAATATATTCTTTAAAGAGAAAATTCAGTAACAACGTAAATTACCTATTTTCTAAAACGTGCTTAAATGTAATGATTCATTCTACAGTCCTTCTATAAGATAACCCGTGCTGAGACTTTTCCCATGTTAGAATTGCAATGATACCCTTAGTTCGCTTCACAATGTGCAAACTTTTGTTTACAGAAATTGTGTGTCCAAGTTTTAAATTTCATGAGTGTACCGCAGATTTTTCTATCGTGGTTTCGTCATTACCATTCGCAAATGATATCACCCCAAAATATCAGACAAGGTACGGCAATTTTTTAAATAGAAAATTTCAGTCAAAATGGGGATGTGCCCTGCAGATTTTTTTGTTATGTTGATCGTTGTAATCCAGGCCTTATAAACTGCAACAAACTCCTCCAAAGTGACAATAGGGGTAGGCAAAAATAAGTAAAAATTTAAAACAACAAAATGTAACATGACAAAACCGAAGAGCAACAAGAACTAAATTTCGAGGCTTTCTTTAAAGCTATCGTTTTCTTCGCCGCAGCTCTGCGGTATCGGTTAAAACATGCGCGTCGTGTAGTTACATCTGCTGTGGAGCCACGCCGACTGTATGCGTGTTACAATACGCTTTCAGTGCTAAAGGCGTTAAATCAGTTGAAATTCATCGCCACAATCAGTGATGTTTATGGTTTAGCATTATGAGTGATGAATGGTGCGAATTGGGTTAGGGTATTTAAAGATGGCTGCACAAACATTCATGATGAAAACGGGCGACCTTCAGTCAATAATGATGAATTATTCAAAATGAAGTTTAAAGGAAAGAGAATAGACGATTCAGATTTCTGTCCTTATTCGAACAAGCTTTAAAGTTCTGAAGAAGTGTCCTTGATGAAATTGTAGTCCTAAATAGGCGTTAACCTTCTTGACGATGGAATACAAAAAGCTATCCTATTTACAAATAAGTGCCAAATATTAGTGGAAATTATGTAAAAAGCAGTGTAGCATAGTTTTTTATAAAAAATTTTGATAAAATATTTATTTGTTATTTTTTATTGCAAACGGTACCTACTTTGAAAACATTGCATTTAAAATTTTTGAGGGTACAATTCATTATTGCAGGTGTTTAATGTTTTACGATTAAGCCAACCTTATAAGATTCGACTTACAATGAACTACATATAAAACTCTATGGGTTCAACAAGTTTATTACGATTGTTTAATATTTTGCTAAATTTTTCGTTACAAAAAAGTTGTCATACCTTGACGCAATTTAGGAATTGTTGGGTATAATAACTAAGGTTTAACCAAATTTTGCACTATTCCTCAGGACGGCACTTGGGGCAATTTGTTGTAAGTATTATAAAGCTAGTTGTTCATACTAGTAATTATTAATAAAAATCTGTATTATACAAAGACATTTTAGCAATTAAAAAAAATAGTTTCACTCTGTTTGGCATTTTGTACCAATTTCATGTTGTGCCTCAGATATACCAACATATAAATAATCTGCGGAAGTACAATTAGAATTTTAAATTCAAATGTCAATTTCAACCAAAGTAACTTCAATCGGTGATTTTAATAATGCAAATATTATGTCTTATAAAACCCAAGATTAGTCAAAGACGCCTGAATAAAGAGTATTGTCAATCTTTATGACGAGCCGCACAAAATGTAAATTTGAATCTCACAACTGCATTAACTTATAAAAATATATGTTATTATAAACAATTGAACACTACTTGATTAAATAAATTTTAAAAAGTTAAAGCCAAGCGTAAAAAGTAACGAAAACGTACCACTCGAGAGGGTTCAGCCATTTGAAAAGTCGACCATTAATCGGCAAAATAGTATCGAACCATAACCAACTATGAATCAACACTTAAAACCGGGAAATAAATATCAGATAATCAAGAAACTTGCAAACATGCCGCATCTGGGTGGAGTTTAACTCATGCAGATAGAACGTACTCGGCCAGAAAAGGATAGAAGTACGCTCGGAATTGTAATTAAGAACATGAAATTCAATAAAAAATACATTCATTGTAGATTTGTAAAACGAACTCCATAATGAAGTTCGAAAAATAAATTATATGTTTTAACAAAAATTAGGAGAATCACAATTTGTTATAAAAAGAGGTTCTCACCATGTTACTGGGTACAGTACCTACTTGAGATTTTGGGTACTTTTTAGTGTTTCATCAAAAATCTAGTTGACACGTTATTATCGGTTTGTGGGTAATTTTGTTGTTAGAATTTGGTACCATAGTAAATATGTAGGTAATATATATAAATTTACTATTTAAGATGAATTTCAAAATTATTTCGAAGTATTTAAATATTTTACTTAGTCTAATTTTATGAACGATAATTCGATAAAGTCCGTTCAGTCTCATCTGGCGGTTATAGGATTATAGTGTAGGACGTTCGTTTTTGTGTTCATTGTTATAAATCACGCCCTTAAAATACTTTCCATTCTATGCTATAGAAAAGAGAAACAAAGATAGTTATACACTGTCTCAGAGGTAGTGCGTGCTATTCTTGACAGTGTATTCAAACTTGATTTTTAATAACTAGGTAATAGAGTCCAATTTTGAATGACCGACGAATTGTCTACATCTTACAAATAATCCAGAAGTTCTCAAAATTCTACTCGATTTTTTATTTAAGTATTATTATATCCTTACACAGAGAAAAGTATTTTTAATTATAAATGCAAAAAAAGTTAAGATTTGATATAATTTTTAATTATTGTAAAATATCTGCCTGCAATAAAAAATGCACTGTAAACAGTATAATATATATTAAGAATATTAGGCAAAGAGCAATTTTACTTGATTTGTGAGCAAACCAATTAAAAAATGTGAAACGTACAAAAATATATGAAATAAATTTATATAAAAACGAATTCTAAACGTAATACAATAAAATTACTGGATCGTTTTCCAATATTTCAATGGGTGTGACAGTAATTGCTGTTTTAAAATAGAATATAAATAATAATAAATAAAGAAATTATACATCCTCATCCGAGTCACTTAAATTATCAAAATGTCTTCGTCTTCACTATCTTCACCGTTGACCGTAAAATCAGAGGTCGTACTTCATCAATTATTTTTCGCGGTCAGATCTTATCTTATACTTGGGTGTGTTGGATACATCTTCTCCAGGTATCAGCGGTTATTTTATTCAGGGCCTCATTCCAAGTACTTAGAACGTGTTCTTCTCTTCCAGATGTAGCTCAATACATTTGTCATAATATTCCTACAAATGCCCCATACCAATTCAATTGGATTGAAGTGGCAATGATACGGGGCAAACGTAGGACTTCGTGACCATAAACAAAGCTAAATTGTCGATGACGTATTTATTACCATCTTCGGTTGCATTTTTTTAACTATTTCAGTAATTCGGCTTTCAACATAGAATACTCAAATTCTATATTCTTACTCAACCAATCAATAATCTGGTTTTTATTCCAGGAAGTCGAGGGGTTTTGGTCAGTTTTTCTAGAATGGTAGCTTGCATTATCTAAAATAATGATAGACGGTTTTTCTAGTCGCCACAGTACAGATTCTTCAAACCATTTTTCAAATAACTCAGAATTATGTTATCGTGGTAATCGTAGGATTTATTTTGTGTGCCAAAAATTAAACTGCTTCCCTCAACAAATCCATTTATATTACCCGCGTGAACAATTACGTAACGTTTACCATTTGATGTCTTGGCTGGTTGTTGTAAACTCTTCGAACTTGCGTCCTGCCAACTACGTTTAGAATTTCCTTTACTAAACACCCATGTTTCATCCAAAACAAACTGCTTTGAATTTTGGAGTTGACATTTTAAATATTTTCTTAAAAAGACGTTCCTCATGGACACAACATGACTTTGTTCACATAAACCGAGTCTATGGTTTGTTTTCTTAAATCGGAAACCCATATGCTTTAGTAAATAAGATAAACTAGTTCTTTTATTTCACAAACACTTTTCGTCTTGATTAAAGCCAATAGAGAATCTAAGGAAACGTGTTCTTTTTACGTACATTTCGTAAATTAACTCACGAATAGTTTGTTTTACTATCTGGTAGATCGATAGAACGGATTTTATTTATCTTCCTTTTACTGGTTCTAAATCAACACATTCATTTCTTAGATTGCACAGTCTTTGTACGGTTCTGAGTGAAATTTGTAACGAGTCCGCTGTTCTTTGCTGAACTGCAAATACAGATAGTAGAGGACCACCGCTTTGTTTTTCTTCAGAAAAATAGTCAAACACGTTTAGCACTAACTCACGGCATTGTTTTGTCAACTTCTTTGGCATCTTGCAAAATTTTGAATTAAATCAACCGCACTTGTATAAGTTACACCAACAACTAACAATTAACAATAAATAATAATAACAAGAATAATCACAGCAATCGATACTTAATTACTAGAATGACATTATTATAATTACACCTATTAATGTTATGGAATTTCAAAATAAAAGTACTTTCACTATATAATTAAAACTATTAATGTCACGTGACAACAAATATCTCAGTAATTACTCCTTAGAAATAAGAAAGTCTATGTAGGTGATGTACCCTTTTGGCTGGATGGATTAGGCCCAAAATTAATCAGATCTGGGCATTTATAAATAACATCTACATGCCAAGTTTCATGAAAATCGGACTTGTGGTTTAGCCGGAATCTTGTTTACATACGTGCGGACGGCCGGTCGGCATAAAAACAAAATTTTTTTGCTTCTTTGTAACATACTAACTCTACTTCGTCGGAAAAAGTGAAAAAAGAGGGTTAAAATTTTCGGTTTAGAAATCGTCGCATAACTTCCATCGTATACTATGATGTGGAGTAAAAATCGAGTAGAATTTTGAGAACTTCTGGATTATTTGTAAGATGTAGACAATTCGTCGGTCATTCAAAATTGGACTCTATTACCTAGTTATTAAAAATCAAGTTTGAATACACTGTCAAGAATAGCACGCACTACCTCTGAGACAGTGTATAACTATCTTTGTTTCTCTTCTATAGGGGAATGGTATTTAAGGGCGTGATTTATAACAATGAACACAAAAACGAACGTCCTACACTATAATCCTATAACCGCCAGATGAGACTGAACGGACTATATTTGGTTCCGAGTCTAATCGTTTTACCAACTAGGCATTTGTTAATTATTTTGTCATATAATAGCTCACTTATGTTGCACGATGAAGGTTATTATTACATTAAAGAACTAGTTTTAGAAGACGCATTTTACAAGACAGTACGAGTCAAATTAAATGCTTTCTGAAACGAATTCTTTATACTATTTTTCTATTTAAGGCTTTTCAGATTGATTTTTAAAAATAAAATTTCGCGAGTTTTAAAATTTAGGGAATTTTAAGTGTAATTGCTAAGGTGGCAATATTTTCATTAAACTTTGGTTTAAATGCTAGTTTAAGTTTAATTAGTACATTTATCATATGTTTAATTAAAAAAAATGGTTGGAAATAAAAATAAGTAGATAAATAAATCTACTGAACATTAATTAAGATTTAAATTAATGCACACCGAACGTAACGACAGCATTGACGTTTAATATCAGTGTTACCACCGTTCGGAAATAAAAATTGTTCTATTTCTATAAAAGAACTCAAATTTCTATAAAAGAACTCATATTGGGTGCTTTTATAGCTCTGTAAACGACCCAAAATAGAAAAATAAGATTTTCTTGTTGCAAATAACTTTTGTTATCTTCTGAATACTTAAATGGCAGAATACGTTTAGAATATGCAGATATGCATTAATGTATGGAAAACTTCAATCAATTTGCGAGTTGAAGTCTTCTACTGAAACTTTCCAATAGAGTGTTATTATAATTAAAGGAATGAAACACTAAACTGCAGCGTCTATTTTTGGTGTTTTTGGTGTTTTTCGTGCTAGAGTGTTACCAGACAGAAAACTTTGAACTTGTTGACAGAAACTATTGAGAAAATGAATGGTTTTACGAAAATTGTTAGATTGTTCTTTTGAAAGCTATTTTATTTATTTTGGCAATTTAAACAGATAGTAGGTTCCGCAAAGAAATGTAATGATGAAGTAGACAATCCTACATCTAGTTTTAGAAAATTAGCGACCTAACATAATATTTTAAAACATTGCACAGAATACTAGAACAATTATTACATACGGTCCATTTTCAAAAGTACAGGTTTGACTCCAGAAGATTATCCAGCACGCCTTCAATATAAAAGCGCGATGGTTTTTAGTAGAAAACAGAGACAGGTTTCAGATTTTATTTTCATTTGTGGGCTGATGAAAATCTACATGGTATAACTAGACAAGACATCATCAAAGATTCATAGTGTGACGGCTAGAATAATTGGAAACACTTAGTTGATCTATTAATATTGATGGCCGTTTAAATGGACAATGTATCTGGATTTTCTTCAGAATAATTTAAATTTACTACATGACATTTCTTTTTCAAACCATAATTAATAGGTGGTACATGCACGATAAAGCTCCACCTCACTTTAGTGTTGGGTGTACGAACACTTAAACATTGTTTTTCTATTTGTAGATCTTGAAAAATACGTACTCTTGACACATTTTTATCAAATTAACAATACCATGTAATTTATCCCTCTGCAATTTACCAAATGCACTTTATCAGTATGACATTTAATAAATATTAGTGGAAGTTGTATAAAGCTTTTGGTTTTTTTTTTTCGAAAACCACTGATTTTATTGAATTTAACAAATAGTACCTTTTTTAGAAAAATAGTTGGGGAATAAACCGACAGCATTTTAAGTTTGTTGATTTATCTCGTAAAAATTGACCGTTCAACCAGTGACCAAAAAGTATATTCCGACTTTCTAGTAACCCTTTTCGTCCTAAACATCTGTCAATGTCAATTATTATTTTATGTCCAAAATTAAATAAAGTCAAAGTAACCAGTATAAAAACCCATTTTTTAAGAAAAGGATGAATTTGAGTGACTATATAGGTTATTACAGTACTTTAGGTACATACTAGAAACATTTTAGATACCGCAGATTATTGTTTGACATTTTACTTTTCATTTTATAACCTCAATTCCTCAATCCTACACAACTTTGAACAAAAACAATTTGTTGTTGTTCAAATTACAAGTAAACCATTTTAAGTGCTTTGAAATGATATTAATAAATTGTTTATAGTTTTCTACAATGTGCGAAGCATATAGAAGAGCCTGGTTGTAATCTCACAATACTCGATACATTGCTTTCAATGTATGGAACCACTTTAACTTCTTTAAAGTTAATTCATTTATAAGGTAAGACAGAATTCATACTGACTTGAGATTGCTTTAGAACCATTTTATTAGGTAACAGTTTTGATACAGAAGCGGAGTTCCGATACAAAATTTTCACGATCATAAAATACAAAACTTACAGTAGAAGTGAGTTAATTAAGGGTATTTTAACTCTATTACTGTATTTGATTGATGTAAATTGAAAGCATTATGCTAATGGAAAACACAAGAACAGTAATTACTTGTGAAAAATCACATTTGAATATTGATTCTGTATGCAGGAAAACAACAAAATAGAAGTCATATAAGCCATCAACTTTGATACTGGGTTCAAGATTTATTCGTACACAAAACAAGGTGAATTTCACGGTTTTCAATAAGCTGAAAGAAGATTATCACATTTTTGAAGCACATTTTTCCGGAGTGAATCAAAAACTAGTTTGTATACTTTCTTACGGTCAGGCAATATTTTAATTGAATATAAAATGATTATAAGTCTGACCACGGTACAAACTCAGTTTTATAACTATTATATGTCCAATTAGTAAGAATCGACTTTAATGTGTTTAATAGAGAAACTTCATTACATCTTTGATCATAAAACAATTAAAGAAATGCATTAATTATGAGGTAGGCTTCCAACTATAACTACATTTTTAAATATACTTCCAAAATAACACTACCTAAATGTAATTTTTATTATTTTAATAAATTATAAAAAGTACATGTTTTACCTATTACCTATCATAATCAAGTGCTCTTATAAAAATTATGTGATTGTTGTAAACAAATGCTTTATCGGTACAATATTCGAACGCGAAGTTTTTATTTTTAATAAATGTTGACACAAAATGTTACATACTGAACGGTGAAGTGAACATTAGGCAGTAAATCAGAACAAACGTAAAATTTTGTTTAAATTAAACATTTGTTTTCAGTAAACGGTTCAATAGAAAATTAATTAATTTAAGGTCAACGGAAAATATTAAATTCTCGGTGCGTTTTTTAATAACTCGTTTATGAACTGCCTTATTAACGCCTCGGCCAGCAAATTCAGCCCCGTACATAAAAGTGCACTTTTGTCCTGTTACATAACTATTTAGAGTTATAAATAAACTTGGTTTCTAATTCTCAACTCATATACCCATAACCTGAAAATAGTTAAGTGAGACAAAAAATTACAATTACATTTTTAATACTCAACTACTCATTCCCAAATTTTGGCCTTTGATTCCGGGACACTGTGTATATATTTGGTTTTCCTTGGAGGGTGGGTCTTATTACCTCGTTCGACCTAATATTTTGAGGTAATGTGCAATTTTTGGAAAGCAAATCATTTTTTGTCCGTGAACATAACGTTTGTTGTCGTTATAACCGCAATTAACAGATTTGTAATTGTTACTTGCCAGGATTCTTTGTATGGTTCCTATAGTTCTTTTCTTGTGGTTCTTTAGAGAAATGAGATGCTAGTATAATGATTGTACAGTTACTGGTTTGTTCTTAGGTATGTAGTAGTATAGGTGTATGCCGAGTTGTGTTGTTTACCGAAAGTTGCATTTTTTTTAGTAGTTTCTTTTCCTTTAATGTCAGATTTATTTGCTTGCGGTTGTATCTTTCTTTCTTCTTGTTCACTATTAATGTATTATATTTAGTATTGTGTTTCTTTGCTCTCTTAGATAATTCACTACTGGTTTCATCCTTCTTTACTTTTAGGATGTTTGTAGGATAATATATCGTCAATTGTTATATTTGAACCTTTAAGTGTTTTCATAAGTTTATATTCAAATACCCACACGAAGCAACAAAGAGATTAGATGTATATACGATTATAGTACCATGCATATTTATATATGTATTAGTTATGTGTACATTATTACGCGGTATCTGCGGACGAACCTCATGGCGGTGCAATAAGTACGAGAATAAATGTCTATACTAGATCGTGGGTAATTATTGTGCCAACGGCTATAAATACAGCATATTGAGAGACGTTTAAAATCAGGCTTACATGTTTAATCAATTCTATAAGCCTCTGTTCGCAATTAATTTGCAGTAGTTGGTTGACAACAGTTATTAATACTGTTTCAGGCAGTTCTACTTTACTTACTTAACTCCAGAAATGCTCTAATCTGTTCTCTCTAGAATAGACAATTGCTTCTCTGAATAATTACAATTTTTGTTGCTTTGATTGATTCAATTGTATTTGCTATTGCGCTGCTACTTTGTTTAATTTCTTCCGATAAATCTGCTTTTATGTTTTTTGTGTTGAAGCAACTATGTTGTGTTGGCTGTCACCTTGCGGGTGACTGTTTATTTACTTATGGCTTATTCTTTATCAAAAGTGTGTCTTATCTAAAAGATAAATGTTTTATGTGTGGTTAAAGAATTAGTTAATAAATTTTGTTTAAAGCTGCGTAACTGCAACGCCAGGTATCAATGCTATGCTCAGTATACCTTGGCGAGCAATAAACCTGTCAGAATTTATCGATCTCCTGGCTTAATGGGCGTAGGTACCTAATGTCAGGCCACTTGATGATGAATTATAGTGGTTTTTATTGCCAATCCTTAACCAGGAATCTATAAATTTTAATTTACGTATTATACCAATATTTTGTGTCTTGGTATAATACCCATTATCTAGGCTATATTCTCGTTCGTCAGTACCTGGGCTGATGGCAACGTAAGTTTACATTGTTAAACTATTGTTCTCAGACCCTAGATGGTCGATATGCAAGAGCAGCACAATGATCGTATTTTGTTAGAATTTATTTGCTTTTACTTAACTGTAGAAGTACTGCTTACAAGAAAAGAAAGAATTATTTCAAGCAATTATGATTTATTACCTTCACAATAGTACAGACTTTAGAAGATTTTTAATATACCTACATTTATCAATGATTGATTCAAATTTAAACACCATCATAAAAAAAAATTAGATGCAGCTACTTAATTACAACAAAGTTAGTTTGAAGAATATGTATTTTGTTACTAATCTGGCTTTGTTCCATTCCAAACGTCTGCTACCAATCATCATCAATTCGGAACTTATTATTGATAATGACCACTTAAAAAATCTTCAAATTTTATACCTCTAACTGTCTAATAAAATTAAATGTTACAATTTTTTCACGTTAATATACGACAACGACCTTACCACGTTGAAAGTACCAGTTCTCGTCCGGATCACCGAAGTTAAGCAACGTCGCTTGCAGTTATACTTGGATGGGTAAATCGCTTCAATTGATATGCACAGAGAAAGGATTCATGCGGAATTTCATATATTATGGGTCTACCCGAATCTCGTTCATTAGAAGTTTATAGGGTTGCATACATTTATGAGTTTAAACTTTCAGGTTAAAATAACCTATGGCCCCTTTGTTCTAAAATAATTCCGATAAAAGTTGTACAACTTCTGGAATAACCGGAAATTACCATCAACTTTCTTAAGTTAAACAAATTATTGCATTTTTGGAAGCAGCTGAATATTCCAATACGATATTTTAAATTTATTCTACATCCATGGCAAATGTAGAAAAATACTTAGCAGAACTTGTAGAACATTAATAAACGATATCCTAATCTATTGCCAATTACCAATGGTAAATTTAGAAGAATGGAGTCATGTTTTTTAAATACAGGAAGTACAGTAAAAACTACACAAAACCTATCTTTGAAGCAGAAGACACTGAAGTAAATGTGCTGGATTATTTTCATGCTCATCCCAGAGTTCGATATTTGCAGCTTCAAGAATTGGGTATTCCCTATGTCGATTCATCGCATGGGCCTTTGAGTCGGCCATATCGATCCTCAGAATTGACACCACTCAGATGTTTATCTTTGTGGGCGCATGAAATGTTAAGTTTATACTAAATTGTGTGCGAATAGTCTTTTAGCGATTAAACCAAAACAAATAAGTAGAGCAACTATAAAAGAAACTGAACTAACTATTATAAAGTGTTTTGAACAGAATGAGTCATATATTGAACATTAATAGCATTATTCAGTTAGTTTATCTATTATTGTGTTTTTTCTCTTTCACTAAAGTCATTTTTATTTGTTTATTGTGGTAATATCATTAAATTCATTTGTAAAAGTAACGGCTCGTTGTCATACTTTCAAAACCATGTTTAGTTTTTAATTGCAGTTTTAATCAATATTTGACAATAAGCGTTAATAATGACAAAGCAGCTAAAGATACAGGTGATGACAACCAATATGATTTGGAGGTCGATGCGCATTCGTCCGTTTTCAATCATTCTACTTCCACGCTAATTGAGGATTTCAGTAGCGTTGCAGGTAAATTGTTTCAAATGTATATTACGTCATGTACAAACATCATTATTCACATTTTCTTAATACGTATTGAAATTTTACAGTTAACTTCTTTAATCAACTAATGGAATTAGATGTTTCAAACAGATAAAACAGAGGTAATTATCTTTTATTATACAAACACCATTTCATGATTATGGGGGTGAAAGTGGACCTTCCACTTAATTCTGATTCATTACTTATGGAATCTTACGTACACCTAATTTCAAATGTCAACGGAAAACTGCGTTCATTCGGTGTTTTAAATTTGAACAAGGAGTACTGTGTGATACGATATCGTGATTATGAGCTCTACACCTACCTTAGGGGTCACCACGGACAAGGATACGCAGTCAAACGTGCGGAGGTTGTGTACAATATGTATCAGTTATTTTAAAACCATTAATCCTTCAAACACATTCAAAGAACTTAAAGAAAAACATGTGCAGCAACTAAGGTGTCTATTGCTACGGTGTCCAGAATTATCAAGGAAGGTTGAAGCCGATGTAGAAGGGAAACCTCAATTTTGGAGTCCCGGGAAAAAACGTCAATGTGAATCTCCAGTAACACATCTACAATAATACGAAAAGTATATTTCACAACTTGTATATAACTTCCATAAAACAGAGAGTGCTAGAGTGAATTTAAATGCTTTGCGTAATAAACTTATGACGGATTTGGATTGGAAGCGGTAGTGTATCATCATTAAGGTGGTATTTTCACGGAACTTGATTTTTAAGTGGCGTAAAACTGAAAACAACAGAAAAATTCTTGATAGAAAGGAACGACATTCAAGCACTGAGGGTTTCCGCTTCCAACAAATAAAAAATATTACCGTGAATTAAAACGCCCCATTGTGTATATGTGGATGAAACGTATGTTTACAGTGGACACACTCAATCAAAATCATGGACTGATGGTAGTGAAATGGGCTAAAGAGTAACATACCTAGGGGACCACGAATTATTGTTATGCATGCGGGTGGTGAAATGGGGTTTCTAGATGGTTGGCAATTTGGTTTTTAAATCTGGGATAAAAAGTGAAGATTATCATGATGATATGAACTCGACAAACTATGAAAATGATTGCAGGAGAAGCTTTTACCGAATTTGCTGCCACCCCCGGTACTAGTGATAGATAACGCGCCTTATCACAACGTCCAATCGAGCTCCCATCCTGTGCTTCTAAAAAGAAGAAATGGTAAAGTGGTTACTTGAAAAAATTATCATTTACTCACAAATGTTCCAAATGCCGCAGTTATACTCATATTAGAAAAAAACACAAAACAGTATACTTCGTCACAAATTTGATGACCTATTACACAAAAATAATCATACTATATTCAGACTTCAACCTTATCATCCTGATTTAAACCAATAGAATTGATCTGGGCACAAATAAAAAACAATGTCGCAAAAGAAACGTGACATTTAATTTGAACGAAGTAAAAGCTCGATTGACAAGAAGAAATTTTGAATGTTAGGGCAGGACCATTATGGGAAATTGTTGGAAGACTATTATTAAAAATGAAGACAGTTACTTAAAAACGAACATTTTCTTGATATTCAAAACTGAAAGTATAGTAATAAATTTGGGAGAAGAAAAGTTCGGAAGATTAATTTAGTGATAGTGATTAATTTTATTACATATATTATATATAAGTATTTTTACATGTTGGAAATGTATATAAATTATTAAATTAATAAAATAACATAAAAGTTTAAGTGTGATTTTGTATGTACCAACAATTAATTACGCCGCTGTTACACTTGACGATTGTTCCGAGCGCAATGACGTGCGTGACCCGGATCATCTTTAGTTGTGGAACCTGTATACATACACCTATAGCACACCGATGCGTAAATTATATCGTTATTTATATAATATACGGAGTGTCGATTTGAAAAAAATGACTTTCTTGAGTTTGAAGTTATTCGGCTTTGCCACTAAATTTTGGACGCCCTGTATAATCTGTGACAGGCTGCAAATGTATTTAGTGAACCCTTATGGTTTTACTTGCTGTTCTTAAAATATGGAGATTTTGTGTTTGAAGAAGAGCAAAGATAAGCTAGTAAACACCCTCCCCTAAAACAAAAATTTGTTAAAAATCACAATAACCCGAGATGTGCCCAATGACCTATACGTAGTACGGTTCAAACTTGTCCAAACATGTTTCGCCTACTCAATGAAAGTGCTTTGTTCACTTTATTCTGACCAGTGCAAGGCTGCAGGTTGAGACTAGTGGAGCGTATTATGCGCTGAAGTTAAAGATGTCGTAATTTGGCAAATTTGAAAATTGTCATTATAAGAAATGTCGGAATACACGGTCAACTTTGTAAGGTAAGATAGATTATGTTTATTTTATTTTCAAATAATTACAGATACGTTTGTGGATACAGGTTCTTAAGACATGTTCTAAGAAATATACACGTAATTTGGAGAGTTTTTTTTTGGTCTAGTGTAAATAATTTGCAAGAAAAAAATAACTGTCCTATATTTAGTCCATTGGGAACATATTATATCACCGCATCTGTAATTTTACTTTCATACTTGTCTAACAATTATTCATAGTTTTTTTAGTAATTTAGCAGTAATACTGTTTTAGAGGGTTTTCGTTGGATGAAGCACTTGCAATGATTGAGGAAGAGGAGACCAATGCAGATACCACACATTACTGCCGCCTAACAATCTGGTCGAAGATATAACCGATGAAGATTCTGGAGAAGAGGACACTGTTGATATCAACAACCTTCCAGCATCGCAAATGCAAAGTGAAGTGGAATATCCGCGAGAAACAATTCCGAAGAATTCAAATGGGATTCAGATGACGAACTGCCTTTAGATCAACTTCAATAAAAACTGAAAACCAATATCTCATTGACAAAAAGAAAAATATCACAATATAAAGGAAGATCTGGATACTGCTCAGAATCAAAATGCCTGTCAACCAGTGCCGCTCGACAATACTGATACGTCTCTAGCTTCCTATTTAGTTTATTTTTGATGACAAGCCATGATCCGGGGTCGTATGCTTCTCAAAAAACAAAACTTTAAAGTCATAGAGGAAAGCGAACTAAAATGTTTTGTATGGTATCATTCCAATTTCTAGAAGAAGAATGTTTTGGCAGCGATCAATGAAATGGTGGCACAGGCGATTTCCAGAAACAAGTTTGAATTTATATTATCCCATATTCATTGCGCTGATAATAATACTTTGGATAAAACGGATAAATTCGCAAAAGTAAGGCAACTTTTACCTACCTGAACAAAAAGTTTTTTGAATTTGCCTACTGTGAAGAGGAACATAGCATAGATGAGGCTATGCGGTGCCATATACTGGAAGACATGGCTGTAAACAGTATATCCATGGCAAACCAATTCGCTATGGTTATAAGTTATTGGTCGATACGACAAGACAAGAATATGTCAATTGGTTTGAACCATATCAAGGGGCTTCTACGAATATTAGTATAAAATACAAGGAACTTGGCGTTGGAACTTCCGTTGTGCTTGAATATGCTGATGTCCTGAGATCCACATGGCATGATTCAGCGTTCCACTTATTTTTGACAACTTTTTTCTTTTGTCGTTCTGCTGGAAAATCTAGCTGCTATAAATATATTCGGCACCGGAACCATCAGAGAAAATCGTATCCCTGGTAGCACTTTTGTTGTAACTCAAAAAATTTCTGAAGAAGTCTCTACGAGGCACCTACTTTACATAAAATTACAGGTGCTACTGCAATTTTGATAAAATGGCACGACAATAATATCGTTACATTTTGTTCCAATGCAGTTGAATGAAACTCCTGTTCATTCTGT
>JALBCR010003684.1:110000-115721 GCA_030710515.1 Abscondita cerata | reverse complement strand
AAATAGAAACCTGATTAGTTCAATAGATTCCCTTTAAATAAGTGCTTTAATAATGTCAAAACGGTAATTTGCTATTGTTACACACAAACGAGTTACTACACATTATTTAAAAGTCGAAAAAGTCAATTTTGCGATAACTTAAAAACAAAAGGGAGATAGCCAATTTCTGTTTTTGACATTAAACATATTTCGAAAAAGACATCGACGTTGGGCCACTTTTTTTTTTCTATCTCTTATGGTTACCTAGATGGTCTATTAAAGTATCCAATTATGTCCACCCTGTACATTACAGTTTGAAGCTTTGACTGCTTTAAATTTATTAAGCGCTGTTAAATAATTTAACGCAAAAGATTTGTATTAAATTTTTTGGCCGATGACTTTTAAATGGTAAAAATCTAAAATTAACAAATATTTTGCTGTCAATTGTCCATATCAGTCATAAAATGAACTGTAATTCAGAATACACAAGATGGCGCTAATCATTAAATGAAACTAAAAATATTCCATAAACTTATCTTAAATCTTAAAATAACTTTTAAGTAGCGAATACTTTTAACCCCACTTCATTTTACAGCATAGTATTTTTAATTATTATTATTCTAAAATATTGGCAAATTTTATTTCAGCCGAGAGTTGTGCAGATTATGAATACAGACCGTAGTAGACGTTTTTCTGTTTATCACAGTTACCTCTTCTTTCCTTGGCGCTTTGCCCAACCGAATACTATAGAGTCACAAATCTCTGTTATCCACCTAAATAGAATTTTAGCTACCCTCTGTAGGTTGTGGGGAAAATTTTTACTGAAATGGCGCCAAATTTGAGTGGTGAATGTTATCCTTGTAAAACATATGTAGTGCTCAGTTTTCTTTTGCTGCCATGTGAGAATAAAATCAATCTTGTCGTCAACCAATAAAAGGTGCTATTTTGAAACAAAATTTCATTGCAGACATTTGCAGTGAAAACATAAGCACTAATTCTAAAGTCACGTGAGTGTCTTAGTCATTACGCATGCGCAGAAGACACTCACGTGATTTTGGCGTTTACCATATTTGTTTTTACGATATCCAAAAACTCCCTATGATTCCCAATTTATTCACAAGATAATAGCAGAAATACATCATCTCCCCCGGAATGTAGAACGTCCCATAGATGCATGCAGTAGATTCTCTATACGTGTTAGTGTTTCCTTCAGTCACCGACAGATAGCGTTATGCGTTGGCTTTCTGGTTTTGACATTGATTGAATATCGCGAAAAAATGTTACCACACAACGGAACAACGCAATAATTTAAAAAATAATTTTTTAAAGTTTTTAATATTTCATTTGTATAAATATTACTAGGATATACTATTCAGTTTGTTTGAATTAATCTTTAATTTTAAATTGAGTGTTAGGTTAGGTGTGAAAATAACAGGAAACTAAAATATTATAACAATGTAACACGTATCGCCACCTATCGGCAACTTCGGGAAGTTCATATGTAAATATAGAATCATCTGGGCCTTATAGATTCCAGGGGAGATGATGTATTTCTGATAATAGTAATCATTACTTACAAAAGGTGACGATTTTTTTCAACACAAATTACAGGCCAAGTGACACACCAGAAGTTTATTTTATTACCCATGTGAAGTTAGGCATAAAAATTATTTTCGTGTAACGCTATATAAATATATTATCTATATTGACCTAAAGGTTTATAACTACTAAAACAACAATTAATCAACACAATTTAACATTTGTTTATAAAAAATTGTTTGAACAATATTGCAAAAGTACACTTACCCCTATCAAACTTTAAGACCTTCTTTTATAGTGTTGGCGTGGATTAATTATGCAAATATAGTACTAAATAGTTTTTATAATTATAAACAACATATCAAATAATAAAAATGCTAATATTTTTTAAAACAAAAATAATTGATTTCAAAGTTACGGTTTCGCGCGACATTACAGTCTATATGTAAAGTACGTTCGAAGGTGAATTTGAACGTGTAGGCGTGGATCAACTTTTAGGCAAATTCAGCAATAAATAGTTGTTATAAACAACATATTAAAGAATAAAAATGCTAATATTTTTTAAATCGAAAATATTTGATTTCAAATTTATGGCTACGCGCTACATTATAGTCCATACGTAGAGTATATTCCAGCGCGAATCACAGGTTTTCTCTTCTATGTTTTTCCTTTATATTAAGTAAATATTAGCATTTTTATTATTGGATATGTTGTTTATAATTATAAAAACTATTTATTGCTCAATTGCTAAAAATTGATCTACGCTAACACTTCAAATTCACCCTCGAACACACTACAAGTATATCGCGCATAGACATCACTTTGAAAACAAATATTTTCGATTTAAAAAATTTTAGCATTTTTATTCTTTAATATGTTGTTTACAGTTGTAAAAACTATTTATTACTAAATTTGCATAATAATTAATCCACGCGAACACTATGAAAGAAGCTCTTAAATTCAATAGGTATAAGTGAAGTTTCCAAATTTGTTTTATAAACAAATGTTAAAATAAGAATTATTTGTGTTGATTAATTGTTGTTTTAGTAGATGTAAATTAAAGATGTAATATTTACATAGCGTTACAGAAAATTCATTTCATGGCTGGTTTATAGATAAATTCACATGGGTTATTTTATTTGTGTCCACCCACTTACGTATCTGAAGGTGTAGTGTAGTGTCTCAGATTTTCTTATGAGCATTATTCTTAGTAGTTGTCGAAGTAGTTCCGTTTCCCATGGAAGCGACTTCTTTTTGTCTATCTTATATGAAACACTGCTTATTAGAAGGGGCCACAATAACGTTGTTAATTTTATTTTCATTCTTTCAGATGAGCGGATTTTACTGTATCTTAAATAAAAGTAACGTATAGGCATATGCAATGTAACTTCGATCTTTGGATCTTTTTTTGTTCACAATTAATCAAGTAGTTCTTTAAATAAAATATACTTCGGCTTCATGAATATTTATTACTTGAATTAATATCTAGAATATGAAAGAATTTATTTTCGGTCACCAATGACCGATTTTTAATGAATCAGGAAAGGGAAAGTGGTTACATTTTACTATGTCCTGTGTGCTTTGCTGTAGAACTTAGCATAGTATAAAACTTCTAAATTTAATTACTTCAAAAAGTGAATTATAATATTTCATGAAAATTCTACCGTCTAGTGATTTTTATAAATTGAAAGTGAAAGGTTAATGGGTTCATTTAGTTTAAAACTAAACGTTTTTACAAAACTAATTGTCATTATGATAAATTATGTTTAATCAAATTAAGCAAGTTCTTTCAATAATCTTGTAACATTCTCCATGAATAAAAAATAAATTTAGTATGTCTTCATTCGAATATTCATGGTGGATTTCCATATCGTGTATAATGTGCCACGTCGACGGTTTACAAGTTTGATAAATAAGGCACATTGTTTTAATTTCCACAGGCCACTAGTCAGAAATTATTTAATAATATAGAATATTGTGTGTCGATTAAATACATCATAGCAGAAATGGTAACAGATAGGTATAGGAAACCCTTATGAAGATTGAAAGACCACTTAATTCTCTATCACATAGAGCAACAAGATACAGGGTGTTCCATTTAAAAAAGACTTGGCAGTTGAAGTTAGTCAGATTTAACCAAACATTTTGAACACCCTGTAAATAATGAGATGTCAAATTACACATCATTTAAAAACTTAACGGTCCTCCTAAATATAGCCCAAATTTTGTTACTATAACTTTCTTTTTCAATCATTGACAAGCGTTTGAAAACAATACTACAAAACCAATTTTCTAAAAAAATGAGTATCCAAAACTTTGATTTTCATATAGGTTGTGCTACATGAAAGTAACTCAGATTTTAGCGTAGAATCCAAATATACAAAAAAAATATATCATTCCATTTAAAATAAGAAAGTTGGTAGCCACTTCCGGTGTAACCGGAAGTGCTAGAAGAGCTGAAATATTTTAATTAAATAGAACTTTTGAGCAATCCCCTATTCCAAATTTTTTAAACAAATATTTCAACGGGAAGTCCATAAACTTCTAATGAACGGGTTAGCTGAATCACCCGGTATAGCAAGATTTAAGGTTATTTTTTAAACATTTCTTCTATTCTATAAAGTTTTTTAAAAGATTTGTTAAATTATTCCATTTATCAAAAGCTCTGTTAGTTAAAAATTTTGTCTGATACTAGATTTAAATGGTTCCTTTTTAGTTTAATTTTATGACCTCGAAGTAGTGATTCCACTGTCCACTGTTAGATAATCCTTAGATGTATTGGGAAATAAGTCATGGGTTATTCTAAATAGTTGTATCAAGTCACCCCTATCTTGTCTTTTGCTCTAAAGAAGGAATGTTTAATTTATTTAGCCGTTCTGCATATGATAATTGAGCAAAGCCTTGCCATGTAACATTATTAAATTCCTTGTACTGAACTCCAGTGAAAATGAACATCGGCGATGTACTATTCCTGAGAGTGTTGATTCGGTTAATTCATGATATGATTGTCACATTAATTCCCCTTTCACCTGACCCAACCTTCGGGTTTTCCTAGACTCTAAAGACTCGTGTACCATTCCTTTCCAGCCCTTTGATTCACTTGTCAAGATTCTGGAATATTTGCTTACAAACTGCTTTCACCATCAAAATTGCAGGACCAAAAATATCCAAACTCTTAAGACCATTCGAAATCTCCACGTATATACAAATACATTCCACGCATATCCATATACCTACAAATACATTGGCCTACATTCAAGTATATCTCTATACATTCAGACGTTTGACGCATGCGCTCTATTTATTTAAGTACAAGGAGTATAACTAACTTGAAACGTTACTTACGAACGTGGCTTTTAATAAACGTTAAACATCACTTTCGACTGCTGCAAGTAGCTGAAAATTAAAACAAGCGTTTCGCGCAGAACTCCACATCTTTCTGATACATGTAAAAGAGTATCGAAAGTGTGCGTGCAGATAACACTTTCCTCAAAACATAAAATAAACGTTTAACATCGTCGCAACTTAATAATTTTGATAGAAAAAGTGATAAAAAACCCATATGTTGTATGAAAAAAATCAACTTTTAAGAAAGAAGAAAAAATGCATAGCGAAACAATTTGTAAAATCGAATTATAAATTTCAGTAACGGCCAACAATATTGTTAAATGTATCTAACTGGTAAGTAAACGTAAGCCGTTATACAAAACCTACCATTTCCGGGTAAAACGATATTGCGCACGCGCACGCTTCTTTAAGAGTTGAAAATTTCTTAAACAAAAAAAATTATATTGCGTTTCAGAAAAATAGTTTAAACAAAAGTTATAGCCTATAAAATTTCCAACTTTTCTCTCGTAACTTTTTTGTATAATTGATGTATTGCTAAATGTGTAAAATGAATATTTTTGGAAATATTGCAAGATTTAGAAAATTTATGTAGGTTATTTATTCCTGCATGATTATAATAAGATATGAGGAATTTTATAAAAATATGGTTGGTTGTTTTTCTGATATTTTGTTTACGTACAGACGGGCGGCCGACTGGCAACCAGACAGAACTTTTTTTCTATCATTGTAGTGGACTAACTCTAATTTATCAGAAAGAGGTGAAAAAAGGGGGCGTTAAAATTTTCTATTTGGAAACCGTCGCATAACTTTCCATCTTATTTATAAAATGTACACTAAACAAAAATAAAATCTTTA